>JAQGBW010002562.1:0-19352 GCA_034698625.1 Julus scanicus
TCGATTATCCGGATTTTTGCTTATCCGGATGACCCATGGTCCCAATTAGTCCGGATAATCGAGTTTCTACTGTAATTATTTTTTTCGAGATTTTGATCTAGCACGATTTTGTCTAATTTAATGCGCTATACTAATGACATCTTGATTTACAGCGTAGAAAAAACATCGTTTTACATAATTTTTTTCATAGATCCCTTCTCGTCGAACAATGTCCCGTTGTTGGTGACGTATGCCTTAATAAAAAAACGCGAGAACAACACAAGGTATGAAATATATATAACTGTGGCTATGTAAATAGTCTGGTCAAACACGCAGCAATCAGGGTTTTTGGATTTGGCCCAGTAAGCGTAACCTGTTACGAAGACACCGGCCATCATCTGCAAGAGTTGCAGAGAAGTTACGACGATGCTGACGACCCTAGGCATCTTGAATCGAAGTACTTTGAGGGCGTAGTAAGAGTACATGCAGGAGTGCACAACAACGTTCATTATGCCAAAGTGTGCCTGGATGGTGGATGGATAGGCAGCCATGAGCCAGGTGAAGAGCAGGACAGAGATGTGGTGGTACCAGTGCAGGAAGCTGAGGGGCGTCTTCCGGAGAACGATGAAGGCTGTGTCCCCCAGCTCCACGACTTTGGAGAGGCAGAATAGGTAACCCCAGAAGATTCCTGCCTGCTTGTGCTGCATGGGTCCTGGTTCGCATATTGAGCCGTAAAACCCGTAGGTCCTTTGCATGTAGAGCTGTTCCGGTATAAGACGAAGACTGGTCACGATGCTGAAGAGGGCCAGGGTGAGGTTCCAGAAGAAAAGTGCACCTCTGAGCTGGAAGGGCTCTCTGGATTTCATCAGGTGCTGACCAGTAAAGATGGCCACCAGGTAGATAGCGATGAAGTAGCCGCACAAACACCAGTTTTCATTGAACCAGAAATAGGTGGCGAAGTAATCGAAGTTCTTTTCGAACGCAAAGAGATAGCGGTCGTAAGTCGGCGAAGGGATGTCGTAGAAGCAAGATTCGGAGATGTTCATTTTAGATGTTGATAGCAGTGGAAAAAGGGTTTCAAAACTCTGCAGCGACAAAGCTCAGTTGCATATGTGGAAAATTTACTTACGTTGGGCGTAATATGAATTCTCTAGTGACGTTGTCAGTGGCCTTCGCAGAAGCTTGTTGCGTATTAACTCAGGTTGTGGATTGACTACTAAGCTAAAGTACATGTATTAGAGGAAATGAAAATGGCCATCTGGAAATAATCAAAGAAAACTCCTACAAAGAAATTGCCCTTTGCTAATCTGTCTTAACTGGGGTTGGAAATGCCATGCGTAAGCCAAATGCGTATACAGACGATTCCGCTTAATTGGGCCACCGGCTAATTGGGGTAGCCTCTTATTTGGGCCAAATCTCAAAGAACAGAAACTAACCCGAGGAACCAACAGTAAATTTACACGTTTAATCGGGACAACATTCCGCTTAATTGAGTCATGAAATTTAAGATCACGGTACATATTCCGTTATTCCGTACATTTTCCGTTTGAAAACTTTTGCAAAATCAGTTTCTAGGACCCCTTTTTCGAGACACGTTCACGATGGAGGCTTTTGTTTTGGATTTAGGTTTCAGTTTCACCGAGTCTAATTGTTGTCACTTTCAGTAAAACGTCGGTGCATCGTAAAATTCCCTTATATTATTGCGTAGCAGAATTTCATTAAAATTATGGGGTCTACGACAATTTGCCGAATGACAATTCGGCGTATGTGACATTTCGTCGTATATGACAATTTGCCGTATGACAATTCGGAAATCTGACATTTTGTCATATAAGACAATTTGGCAGATTATTTTGTAACCTGATGGAATATAGATGTGTGGCTTGATTCATCGGCTTACAATAATAAATCAAATAAATGAAATATGCCCGATTTGATTTAATTTTGCGAATTTCGTCCATCTGGTAGGTACTTTTATTTTTTTGTGATGTAGTCTAGTCAAAATTTATAAGTTTTTTTACATTCATGTTTGATTATTGCGATATCGTCATGAATATCTTCTAAATATGAATATTAATATCACGTACTGGTGAAAAAAACAATAGAGATTTGCATCGTTTTCTATTGTTATTTGGAGCGTTGTTTTCTATTGATATCAATAGAAAATGTTTATTGGTTTTATTGGTTTCAATTGTTTTCTATGGTTTTCTATTTTTTTTCTATTGTTCAGCCAATACAGCTATACCATATAAGCCAATAGAAGTCAATACAGGAACCATAGAAAACAACGCTCCAAATAACAATAGAAAACAATAGAAATCTCTATTGTTTTTTTCACCAGTACGTGATATTAATATTCATATTTAGAAGATATTCATGACGATATCGCAATAATCAAACATGAATGTAAAAAAACTTATAAATTTTGACTAGACTACATCACAAAAAAATAAAAGTACCTACCAGATGGACGAAATTCGCAAAATTAAATCAAATCGGGCATATTTCATTTATTAGATTTATTATTGTAAGCCGATAAATCTAGCCACACATTTATATTCCATCAGGTTACAAAATAATCTGCCAAATTGTCTTATATGACAAAATGTCAGATACTCCGAACTGTCATACGGCAAATTGTCGTACACGACGAAATGTCTACGCCGAATTGCTATGCGCCGAATCGACGGGATCCCAAAATTATTGAATAAAAATAAATACAAATCTCAATAAAGTGAATGAAAAAACTGATTTAACATTGGGAAAAAACAAAAATTTGAACATTATATACAGAATTTATTTTCAAAATTTGCGTAAATAATACATGTATATAATTCAAGTTTCGGTGAGCTTTGTCCATTTGCCGTACACTGTAAACATGTTCTATAATGCGATTAATTTATAGGCTTAAATTGTATTGTATGGCTAAATGTTACTTCAATGTGAATAAAATTTTACGTATACCATCACACACTTAGGTGAAATTAGCTTAATTGCGGCAGCCGCTTAATTGGGCCAAAATGACTAAGTCCCGATGTGTCCTAATTAAGCGGGTCGTCTGTACGTAAATTATGCTTGTGTCCTTAAGGAATGACTTGCCTGGCCATCTTAGAATCTTGAGCTTGGGATATTTTACCCGTTCTCTCGTCAGGCCTGCACACGGCCACGGTCGATTTTTAGACAAACTATTATGGCATTTGATTGTAAACAACTGTGGAAAACCACGAAAACCACAGTCATGGTAGGAGACCCTGGAATTAAACCCATGAAAAACCGATAGCATTACCACTACTCCACCAGGTAGTCAAAAAGTCTTGCATATTCGTTTATAATTAGAAAACCAGATGTCGTAGAAAAAAACCGAAATAGCCATTTTAATGAACAGAGAATTTTCTATTTTTCAATGTGGACCCGAGTTTGTGAACACATTTATCCCAACGTTTGATAAGACTGTTTCTACCAGTCTAGTAAAATGCGTTGTCGGCTATGCAGATATTGCCGAAGCGAGAGTTTCGCATTGTTGGAACAAAGATTACGATTGATACACGTTTTTATTTGAGAACGTTATTGTATACAAATCACGAAATACGTTTTTGGAAAGTCATAAAGGAATTCAGAGGAATTAGAATGTGGTCGATCGAGAGCTCGGGTCAGGACGTCCTTTTGCCGTCGTTGCATGTAGTGTCCAGAAGAAAAGATCAAGACAAAGGTCCTCAGCTTGACCTCTTCCCACATGATTCCTTGGCATCTTTACTACTAACATATAAACTTTCCTTCAACTGCAAAAACACACCAAATGGTGATGATAATCTTTCGACCATATTCCACCCCAAACTCAAATCTAGCCCCGCTTGGCTGTACTTTTCGCTTCACAATGAATAGTGTGGAGCAGATGTGGCCGTTAAGTCATTTAACGACAGGTAGGCCGGTGGCTCGTATTAACTTTCCTGTTCCCCTGGCGGTCGAACGTGGTCAGGACAGAGCTTCATCTAGCGGCTTGGGGCAGACATGCATAGAGTCCGTCTATGCATGGTCGCCGCAGCATCATCGTCTGTTTGGAATGTGTGCAATCTCGTGGGTTTCTTTAATAGACCAAAGAAACGGAAATCGCACAACGAAAGGTCTTGGGGCTTTATAGCGGATGTTTAGGGGTTTCCCACCCAGAGTATCGATCTCGTAGGCTGTGGCATGGGCAGAATGGGGACTTCTCTTTTTGTTACACTGCAAAGTAAAACATCTATTTTTTTCTTTTAAATGCATTTGGAATTAAGGCAAAATAGAAGCATTTGCATCTGTTTTGTACATTATATTTTGTACATGTTTTGTAAATTATACGTCGAGAATTAAGTTAGGTGTAATATATAGATTGTCTAGTGACGCTGGCAGTTGCCTTCAAGGAATATATAACACAGCTTATCATACATTATGGAATTGGAAAAATTAGCATTTTAAACGCATGGCTTGAACTTATTCAATCTAGAAAATATGCACCATCATGCATTCATATCAATCTGTTTGTCAGGTGAGAGGCGATCTAGAACTTTTCTAACATAATTACCGCGACTTGTACGACTAGACTAACTTTTCATCTATTAACTCGGGTTGTGGATTAACTACCAAGTGCTCATCCCACTTAACAATTGAAATTAGTTTGTTGTGGGATCCTTGGTATTCTGTAATAGTTGTGAAGAGAGGAAGACTCAAATTAGCATACCGTTGCGCAACAAAAGTATTATTTTGGATTTACAATACATTCACAATAAAATATGGATTTCGATAAGTTTCATCACTGCTAGTTATAACATCCTTAAAAGATCAAATGCTGTTCACAATTTTTATCCACAAAACGTTTGTTTGTTTTTAAAAGACGTTTTGTTGTTACATGCGTACATCCAGGAAACCGTGGTTATGCATTTATATATTGCCATTACATAGTGATATAAAACTGCAACTTTGCAATTGATAGATTGTGCTTCTGCGCTGCATGCATCCAGACAGCCACTATTCTTAACCACGCAATTTCTCACTTGCCACGGAGCTTTCCGTGCACACCTACATTGATTCCACGTCATTCCGAATGCTTCCTGCTACTGCGACCCTGAAATCCTGCAAATGGTCCTCCACATCCTCAATGTCTGCGAAGCCCTTAGTGCGGAACGCCATCATTGTAGAATAACGAACAATGGTCATCGGGCCTAACAACACCTCAGAAAAGACATGCATGGCAGTTCATGAAGTTGGCCCTATGCAAACTGGTGAAGTTAAATCGAAACCAAGATGGTTAATACATCCACTTAACCTCAAGTCTCCTCTAGATACAGAATATATTCCATAGTTCCATGCAGTTTTCTCACCACCACACTCATAATAGTCGTCATCATTGTGTCATCACCTGGTTTTTTCTGTATCTGGATCAAATTTTATGTCTGACTGATTCTAACCGTTTTCTTGTATTTATCGCATTGTGAAATACTTACCGTGCTACGTCTTACCAAGTTTCGTTATCACCTAAATTGCGACCAAATCAAGTCAATATTGCTAGCATACAGTTCAATTGCATTTACTCAATTCTATACATTAACTACTGTATTCCAACTGATTGCATTGTACCTGCCGTTCTTTTATTGTATTTCATAATCTGCACCTATTTGACATGCTATAAAGAGGAAACAACTCTCAGGGAAAAAAAATTGAAGATTGTCATTTTGATTTTTACATTTTGCACAAAGAAAATGGATTAAAATCTAACAATCTATCGCTTATCATCACTTCGGTTAGGACTGAACCATCTAACAAACTCTAAAATGGAGGACAAAGACAATCTCTCTAAAGAGACAGATGGAGGCACTCTTTAAAGAACTCCAGGGGCCCGCATCGTCGTTAGAGACCCAGCGCTGATCCAAACTGCTCATAAGATGAGTCGGTTACGCAATCACCAGTATAGGTCTGGCACACTTGAGGCAATGACATGTATATAGCGAATGAACCTGCTACCTAAACAAACTTCCCTATCACTAGTGAGAGGGAGGAGAAATTCATTGAGGGCGTCATAGCTCAACCCCTACGTCTCAAACGCTTTGTTGTTCCTCTAGCGTGAATACTTTCGAGTGAGGCACCATTTTGTTCATGTTTGTTTGTTCTAAATTCTGCATGAATTATAGGGCCATGGAGTGACCTAAAACCAAAATTTCTTGCTCGTTACAATGGCTTTTTTTCTCTTTTAAGGTTTCAAGTAATTTATTTTAGGCTAATTAATCACAAAGCCAATTGAAAGCTCAGGGGCAGCCGCTCTGACTGACTGCATGTCCACAGTTTTCCTTCGGTGCTTTAGGGAAGTTCTTTTATATGGGGCCTAGCTAAGCCATCATGTGATTACTGACCATGTAAAGGTCTAAGCATGGAGAAGTAGTGCATGAGTGCATGTCCCTTGTGATACTGGATGGTATCACTTTGGTTGGACAAAGAGGTGGTAGAATTTGTTGTGTTTTAGCTCAAGTTAGATAAATAACACCCAGAAAGATGCAGTCTGATTCTAGGAGTAACTGAACGAACATCTGCTTTATTTAGATAACTAGTTGGAAGTGCAAACGAAAAGGATCATTTTTCAATCTTGTGCACAAGTATTCATTTTTCATTAATGCATAATTGCATTCTCAACAGAATTTACAATATCAGTAACATTGTGACACAAAAAGTTACTTTGTGTGGTTTAGGCTTAGCTCAAGTGTGGCTTGGCATGCTGTATAATTTAGCAGTGCTTTCCCCATCTGGGGTATAAATATTTAATAAAAAAAGTGTTAAGGAAGATTGAAACTATCCCTTTCAATGCAATGCAAAGTAAAATATCTTAAAACAAAATGCTAACGCATCTAAATTTCTTGTCCACGAGATAAGATTTCTGATGCATTTTATTTTCTATCATCTTATTTTAAATTGACCAATCAGAGCTCAGCTTTTGCAATCTGGCTGCTTAAGGGCCATTCAAAAAAGACATCCCCGAAAAAATCCGTGTAAAAATCGACCCCACCTCCTACCCCCTGCCCACATGGTGTTCATTTCAGCCCACTCGCCCCCTTACCCCCTTCTATCCCCCGTCATGGGCTTCTTTAACTGGGTTATTATAAAGTAGGGTGTGTAGAAAGTTTGTTGGGACATACAATAAACCATGCATCCTATAAGTTTTCCAGCACCCACTTCACTATATACTAATTTCCCGACGTTTTTACAGATAATTTGATTAGTGAAAATTCCCGCTGATTGCGCGACACTGTCCGGCCCGTCGATCGCGCGTCACTGACCCGCCGATTGCGAGGTATAGCAAGGTGAGTGTTTGGAAATTTACAGCCATTTGTAGTTGACACAAAACGTTTAATCATTTTGTAGATCAGTCATTACAGATCGTAACACCATTTCACTTAACGTTAAACTCTTTAAAATTAGTAAGCTATTAAATTTTAACCATCGTGCACCGACTCCAAATTACAAGTCAACTAACCAGTTACACATCTAATTTTATACTTCTTATATTAGGCTACTTGTCAAAAGTGATTTGCATAATACAAAGAAACGACATTCCAACAATCCTTCTGATCACATTCCTTGACTCCAACTTTACATATACAAAATTACAAATATCTGACAAATGTGAAGTTCACATGGTAAAAAAAAGATGTATTATTTCATCTGAATTTGGGGACAGCCAAAAATGATGCTAACGCGTAAGCAGGGTAGCAAAAGTGGGCACTTGATTTCCCGCATTTTATGGAGGTGTGCCATAGGCACTTGATTTCCCGCATTTTATGGGCACTTGATTACCCGCATTTTATGGAGGTGTGCCATAGGCACTTGATTTCCCGCATTTTATGGGCACTTGATTACCCGCATTTTATGGAGGTGTGCCATAGGCACTTGATTTCCCGCCTTTTACGGGCACTTGATTTCCCGCATTTTATGGAGGTGTGCCATAGGCACTTGATTTTCCGCATTTTATGGAGGTGTGCCCTAACCTAACCACAAGAATGCCATCAATGTTAATATCCAATTCAATTTCAATTATTTGTGACTTAGGTTAGGTGAGGTTAAGGCACACCTCCATAAAATGCGGGAAATCAAGTGCCTACTTTTGCTACTCTGCTACGTACCGCTAACGCATCTGAAAATAAGATATTTCGATTTGCAGTGCAACTGCAGTACTCCGTGAATACGGCGCTTGAAGAAAACCTAACGTGCGCTTGTGTTAATTCTTCACTTAATGGTACACTGTCCAAAAACACATTTTAACCGCCAATGTTGGGCAGAACTTTAAACCAAGGTTGAAAACAAAGTTTACATCGCTGTTACATTATTTTCTTGATAGATCCCTTCTCATCGAAGAAGGCGCCCTTGTTGGTGATGTAAACCCTGATGAAGAAATTCGAGAACAATACTAAGTAAGACGAGTATATAGCAGCTGCTATATAAATTACCTGGTCACACACACAGCAGTCAGGGTTTTGGGACTTGGCCCAATAGGCATAGGCAGTTATGAAGACCCCAGCCATCATTTGCACGAGTTCCAAGAAGGTGATGGCGATGCTGACCACCCTAGGAATCTTGAATCTAAGCACTTTGAATGCGTAATAAGAGTACATGCAGGAGTGTACCAACAGGTTGAAAATACAAAAGTAAGTTGAAATGTTGTACGGATGGGCATATGTGCTCCAGGTGAAGACAACGACCGATATATGGTGGTACCAGTGCAGGAACATGAGGGGCCTCTTGCGGAGAACGATGAATGATGTGTCTCCAAACTGCACGACTTTGGAAAGGCAGAATAGGTAAGCCCAGAAGCTACCAGCATGATTGTGCTGCATGGGTCCACTTTCGCATATTGTCCCATGAAACCCCAAGGTCCTTAACATGTAGTGTTGCGCTGCTAGAAGACGAATGCAGGCAACAATGCTGAAGAGCGCAAGGATTAAGTTCCAGAGGAATAGTGCACCCCGGAGCTGGAAGGGTTCTCTGGATTTCATCAGGTGCTGACCAGTGAAGATGGCCACCAGGTAGATGGCGATGAAGTAGAAGCAGATACTCCAGTTTTCTACGAACCACAAACATTTGGCCGAGTGATCGAAGTTCTTCTCGAACGCAAAGTGATAGTGGTCGTAGGTCGGTGAAGGAATGTCATTGAGACACGATTCAGAGATGTTCATTTTGGAAATTAATGGCAATGGAAGTGTTCTAAAAAACTGCAGCTAGATAAAGCTGGCAAAGCTCAGGTGTATATGTCGAGAATTAAGTTGGGTGTAATATATAGATTGTCTAGTGACGCTGGCAGTTGCCTTCGAGGAATTTCTAACACTTTATCATACATTATGGAATTGGAAAAATTGGCATTTTAAACACAGGGCTTGAACTTTGTCAATCTAGAAAATGTGCACCATCATGCATTCATATTAATCTGTTTGTCAGGTGAGAGGTGATCGTGAACTTTTCTAACATGATTACCGCGAGTAATACGACAAGACTTACTTACCATGTAATAACTCGGGTTGTGGACTAACTACTAAGTGAGCAACCTACTTGGCAATTGGAATTAGTTTTTTGTGGGATGTTTGGTAATCTGTAATAGATGTGAAAAGAGGAATACTCAAATTAGCATATACCGTCGCGCAACAAAAATATTATTTTAAATTTACAATAAATTCACAATAAAATTTGGATTTCGATAAGTTTCATCACTGCTATAACATCCTTAAAAGGCCAAATGCTGTTCACAATTTTATCTACAAAACGCATGTCTGTTTGTAAAAGACATTTTGTTGTTACGTGTGTTCATGCATCCAGGAAACCGTGGTTATGCATTTATATATTGGTATTACATAGTGATATAAAACTGCAACTTTGCAATTAAAAGATTGTCATTTTGATTTTTACATTTTGGACAAAGAAAATGGATTAAAATCTAACACAGTAAAAACATAGTCTTAAGCGTGTTGCCCACCTGGCGAAAATTACTCACAATCACACCTGACACCTGACACCTCACAACTCACAAAATCGCGCCAATTCCCACTTGACGCACAAAAATAAAAAAGATCGCGGCGCTCCTACTAGTGGCGTGAAGCACGTGACCATATTTACCATTTTACCATATTTTCTAGCTGGTCGCGCCATGTTGTGCGCTTTAAAAGTGATGTTTGAATCCAGCATGGCGAGGCCGTGAAGTCATGCGAGCTTGCCTCACTACCTATTGCACATGCGCGAACGTCCACTTCCTAATTTAGCAGACGATTTCGTGTGAGTTGTGAGTGATTTTCGCCGGGTGGGCTTAATTTTAAGACTGATTTATAATTCTTGACTAAAACATTTTTTTGTCATTTTAGCCTCACAAAACTCATTTTAAGTTACGATGCACGTCATTAGAAAAAAATAACTTGTAATTCATGTCTTTGCCTATAAAAATTAAAATTAATTCAGTTGTGCAAAAAGGCCTTAATTGAAGATAGAATCGATCATGCCTAGATGTCAACATGCATGTGTGACCCTTTGTGTCACGTACATGAACCACATTCATACCCTTAACACAACATAATGGTTGTAGTTGATTATGCATAGTAGATAGCTATATGTGACAATTGTCGACAGATGTCGAGTATTACACGCACTATGCTCGGAATCATGCATGAGGCATAACGATCGTTAAGTCTAGTTAATTCCAACATGCTGAACACAAGTAAGACATCCATTATATCATTTGATTATCAGGTAAATTTAGGAAATGCATGAGTGTTAGTAGTGGCGTAATTAGGGGATTGCGAGGGGCGCTCCCCCTTGCCGAAATTATGCTGCCACTAGAAAAATTCCACAACATTCCGAGCAAATTTTCTCACTTGGCAAAAAAAAGATGAGAAAGACCCATCCTGCACATCATAAAATTTAAAAATACAACATTGTGGAATGTGGATCAGTTAATACATCTTATTAACACACAGTAGTTACCTTTTTCCCACCCCTTACAGAAAAATTACAAAAAGTTTAACCTGTTAGGGAGCGAAAAATGCTTTTTTTCCCGGATATCGCTTCCCCTGGCATTTTGCTGAAATTACGCCACTGCGGCGGCGGCTGTTAGTGTGATATAAATATGGCACAGGGTGATTTGGTTGCGCCAAAACGCTCGGTAAAACCGATTGCACGCTTGACATTTATTGAACGTTGTCTCGATTTTTAATGCAGCAGCAACTTGGAAAAATTCTGTTTATTACCCTAATATAATACTAATATTAAGTGTAGGCAATCAAAATTTCGATATTTGTTAAAATTTTGTTTAAAATTCATTTGCCATTTTTCGGGTTTTTCCCCGTTTTATATATGCTGCAGTCAATGTGTCAACTGGTCATTTTACAAAATAACTGGTATTTGCTGTTATTTTAAAAAATGACTGAAAATTTAGCTTGATTATTTATTTGACTTATTGCCTGGTTAGCATTTTGTGCGCAGGAATACAAATTGCCAGAATTGTATCAAATTTCTGCAGTGTAGTTTTTGCAGAAAACGCACTGGGATATTTTTCTGGTATTTTCTGCACATCATTTTTGTATGGGTTCTTCCACCTCATCATATACATTAGAATCATCCTTAAAAAGTTTAGAATTACTAAAAAGCTATTCTTGAAAACTGTTTACCAGAGAAGGGGCTGGGATCTAGGGGCTATTTTGTCTAATTAATGTGCTTTACTAATGACATTAATTTACAGTGTGGAAAATACATTGTTTTACATAATTATTTTGATAGATCCTTTCTCTTTGAGCAATGCCCCGTTGTTGGTGATGTATGCCTTAATAAAATACCTCGAGAACAAGTCCAGGATCACGTATTGAGCTGTAAAACCCATAGATGCTCATAAAGTTGTACATATGAAACAGAAGGAGAATTCTAACCACAGTGCTGAAGAGGGCCAGTGTGAGGTTCTAGAAGAAGAGGAGACCAAGGAGTTTGTACGGCTTTTGGGATTTTATCAGGTGCTGGCTGTTGTTTTAAGTGAAAATCACCGTTCGCGATGATGGTTGGCCATGCCCTCTCGACACTTGTTTGTGTGCCGCCACCCTGTGTGTCGCTGCGTGGGTGGGAACCCCTGGGGGCGTCATCATGGCACGTTGAAACATGCTGTGAAAAGGGTTTTGATAGCGGGGCATTTTGCCGTCAGGTAAATGCGGTGTCGCCTATACGGGGGTTATAGAAAAGTGCATCAAATTTAAAAGGTAGTTGAATTTGGGGCCACCCACTACAGCAGCAATCAGCTGATGCGCCCTACCTTCGGATCCCACTGACGTCAGCAGGCGGCCTCATTCAAAAATGTTAGAGGGCCATGATTAACCCCCTCTTTTGCCAAAAGAAAATTTCGTGGACCGCATTCTTTTGTCTTTTTTCCTTCTTCCTGTCTTCTCTCTCGAGTCTCTGCCAGGGGTGGCAAAGGTTTTTGTTCTGCTACAAAGGATATTTTTGTAGTGCATTAAAGGGACTAGGAAATTCAATCTTAACTCAGGAATTGTGAGTATTTCGTTTTTAAAGTGTTGAAATATGTTGTTCAAACCATTCCTGATTGGTTAATCTGTTTTACCACTAATTTTTGGGTGCTTTTGGGTGAAAGGTGCTCATCCATTGTAATCAGCCATTAGGCTTAAATAAAACAAAGGGTCCCACATGTGGTGTGTGTGTTCTTGTTGTAGGATTTTACTTTCAGTGTTACCAGTTTCAAGAAGAACAAAAGTCCTTCTGACCCTCAGGTCCTGAGTTCTATAAGTTCAGGTCACTAAAAGTAAATGAATTTTCCCTGAGCCAAGGCTTGGTAAGCCAAGGCCGTTAAACAAAGTGTTAGCAACCATACGGGGGTCGCCCCTTTGGTTTTGTTTAAGGAGCGCTACTTAAGCCCTGTTCGCACATGCACCTAAGTTTTTACTTAACTGAGAGACTCCCCTACCTAGGAGAAGAATCAACTTAGGGGAGTAGTACAAATGCTACTCTCCTAACTTAGGAAATTAGCAAAAGCGCCGTATGATTTCTGAAAAACATCGTCTGCTTTATAATTCCAGCCCCTTGAAATGTACTGTAGTAATAACGTGTAAAGTAACTTGCAAAGTGTAAAGCTATGGTTTAGGTACCAGTGTGACCAACCCAAACCACTTATTTTATCCCAATCGGGATAAAATCCAAATTTATTGCAACTTTTGGACTTCATAGTCTGACAACACTGACATTAGGAGTCTCCTAACTGTTAGGGGTCTCCTAACTTGGGTCTCCTAGTTAAGTGACTTTTTGTTAGGAGAGTGGTGGTCGCACGTCCACTTATGTGACTCTCTCTTAGCTTTCTCTTAGTTAGGGGACACTTAGGTGCATGTGCGAACAGGGCTTTACCCTCCCGGTAATCGTGGATTTGGCAAATCACCTCTTAAGAGTGTATGTTTTGATTAATTATTGTTTAGAGTGAGAGTGCTGACCCTCGAGCTGCTAACCCCAAGTTGTACCTGCAAACTCCAGAATTCCCCAAATTACTACGCAATGAAGTGTTGCTGAGGTAGGTTGTTACCTAAATTAACAACACTGACCAGTGGAGATGGCCACCAGGTAGATAGCTATGAAGTAGCCGCAGTTACTCCAATTTTCCACGGACCAGAAAATGGTGGCCCAGTAATCCAAGTTCTTCTCAAATGCAAAAATATAGCGGTCATAGGTCGGTAAGGGATGTAGCACGATAAAGAGATGTTTATTTTGGATATTGATAGCAGTGGAAAAGTTTTTCAAAACTCTGCAGCGATAAAGCTCAGTTGCATATGTGGAGAATTTACTTACATTGAGTGTAATATGAATTCTCTAGTGATGTTTTCAGTGGCCTTCGCAGAATTGATAGCATGCTTTTTTAAATTCGTGGCTTGAATGTTGTCCATTTAAAAAATAGACATCTTCATGCATTCAAATAAACCTGTTAAATAAGTGAGAGTCGACCGTGAACTTTTTGTGACATAGTTACAACGATTACTTCGACTAAACTAACTTGTCGCATATTAACTCTGGTTGTGGATTGACTACTAAGCTCAAGTAGACCTCTTGAGGGAATGAAAATGGCCATCTGGAAATAGTCAAAGAAAACTCCTACAAAGAAATTGCCCTTGGCTAATCTGTCTTAACTGGGGTTGGAAATAGCATGTGTAAGCCAATGTGTGTGTCCTTAAGGAATGACTTGCATGCCCATATTAGATATTTTTACCAAATTCCAAAATGTCATTTTCAACAAATACTCTTAGTGCCCGGGCCTCTTAAAATTCCAGGGCCCCTACTCGCTTCTCTCGAACAAGCGCTTGTACACGGTGCAGCCGATTTTTAGACAAACTATCATAACATTTGACTGGAAACAATTGTGGAAAACCACGAAAACCACAGTCATGGTAGGCGACCCGGGAATTAAACCCATGAAAGGCCGATAGCGTTACCACTTCCCCCACCTGGTAGTCAAAAAGTCTTGCATATTCGTTTATTATTCGATAACCAGATGTCGTAGAAAAAAATACGAAATAGCCATTTTAATGAGCAGGGAATTTTTTATTTTTAAATGTAGGACTCGAGTTTTTTTTTACACATTTTTCCCAACGTTTGATGAGATTGTTTCTACCCCTCTCGTAAAGTGCGTTATGTTGGCGATGCGGATATTTCCGGACCGCAAGTTTCGCATCATCGTCCGTTTGGAATTTTTGACCACTCCAGTGTTCCTTTAGTGGACCAAAGAGATGGAAGTCGCCCGATGAAAGGTCTTGGGGGTGTATGGGGGATGTTTTGATGTTTTCCACCCAAACATGTTCATGTGGACATGTTTGGGTGGAAAACACAATGTGGACTTCTCTTTTTGTCAGTTGAAGTTTCGCATCCTTCAATATAGTTTAAATACCACCTCTGTACCATACTTTGTGAAGCACATTTGTCATCATAAACTCAACATTTCATTATAAATTTTAATTAATGTCATGCTTTTAAATTAATACTGAAAAAACGAATAATGCTTCGTCGTTCCTCTCGCGTGAGGCGCCATTTTGTTATTGATAGTTTGTTCGAAATTCTGCATGAATTGCAGCGCCATGGAATGCCCTAAAGCCAAAATTTCTTGCTCCTTAAATTGGCTATTTCAGTTTTTTTGTACGACATCTGGTTTTTGAATAATAAAGGAATATGCAAGACTTTTTGACCGCCCACGAATTAAACAAAAAAAGCAAAACCATTTATTCTTTACGGCACTTTACAAAAGTTTAGGCACTCGTAATATCTGGATATGACGTTTAATATTATAATCTCAAACAATTGTATAAATAAGATTAAGATATATGCAAAAATGAGGAATAATGTAACATATTTGCAAAGTATTCAAAGCAGTACCGTTTAAACATGAAATGATCGCTGGTGATGAATTATTGAAATATGTAAATTATTAAGTCACAAACCTCAACTATTAAAGTTAATCGAGCATTTAAATCAGTTAATTTAAGATTACTAAAACCAAGAAGATGCTAAGATTTCAAACTTAAAACAGGAGGAAAAGGTTCAGAGGGTTGCATGGTGATCGCAGAATGCCGAAAGCTCAGATCATGTCCATCGGATGTCATGTCAGCTAAAGATCCAAATATTTGTTTTCAAGTAAGTGTCCAGTAAGTGTCTAGTGTACAAGTAAGTGTCCATTGGACACATACAATTTATAAAATCAGGGTTGTTTAACTGCAGTATTCTGTGAAAACAGCATACTTGTAGGTGTGCCGATGTGATTTTTCACTTACGGTATACTGTCCAGCAACATTTTAACCATCAATGTTGGGCAGGACTTTAAACCCCGATTTTAAAACAAAGATGACATCGCTGTTACATTATTTTCTTGATAGATTCCTTCTCCTTCAACAAGGCGTCCTGGTTGGTGATGTAAATCCTGATGAAGAAATTCGAGAACAATACGAAGTAAGACGCGTATATAGCAAATGCAATATATATGACCTGATCACACACACAGCAGTCAGGGTTTTGGGACTTGGCCCAGTAACCATAGGCAGCTACGAAAATCCCAGCCATCATCTGCAAGAGTTCCAAGGAGGAGATGGCGATGCTGAAGACTCTTGGAATCTTGAATCTTAGCGCTTTGAATGCGTAATAAGAGTACATGCAGGAGTGTACCAACAGGTTAAAAATACAAAAGTAAGTTGTAATGGTGGACGGATGGGCAGTGCTGCCCCAGGTGTAGAGAAGGACCGAAATGTGGTGGTACCAGTGCAGGAACATGAGGGGCTTCTTGCGGAGAACGATGAATACGGTGTCCCCGAGCTCCACGACTTTGGAAATGCAAAAAAAGTAACCCCAGATGCTACCTGCCTGCCTGTGCTGCAGGGGTCCGAATTCACATATTGTCCCATGAAACCCCAAGGTCCTTAGCATGTAGATTTGCTCTGGTACGAGCCGAACACTGGCCGCGATGCTGAAGAGAGCTATGGCAAGGTTCCAGAAGAAGAGGAGGCGTCGGAGTTTGTACGGTTTTCTGGATTTCATCAGGTGCTGAGCAGTAAAGATGACTACCAGGTAGATGGCGATGAAATAGAAGCAGATACTCCAGTTTTCCAGGAACCAGAAATAATTAGCCAAGTGATCGAAGTTTTTTTCAAACGCGAAGAGATAGCGGTCATAGGTCGGTGAAGGGATGTCAATGTAGCACGATTCTGAGATGTTCATTTTGGAAATTGATAACTATGAAAAAATACTTGAAAACTCTGCAGCGTGATAAAACAGACAAAGCTCAGTTGAATATGTCGAAAATTTGTTTTAGTCGGTTTTAATATGAATTGTGTAGTGACGTTGTCGATGGCCTTCGCGGAATATTTAATACGGCTTATAATCTATTATGAAATTACAAAGTTTTGGCATTTTAAGTGCAAAGCTTGAATGTTGTCAATGTAGAAATTATACATCATCTTACAGAGATGCGTCCATGAACTTTTCTGACGTAAGTATTGCAACTTCTTCGAGAAGACTAACTTGTCGCATATTAACACGGGTTGTGGATTAACTACTAAGTGCACATGTATTCTGGTATTCAACATAACTGCCAATTGGTGTTAGTTTTTTGTGTGGATTATTATGTAATCTGCAATAGATGTGAAGAGAGGAAGAAGCACGGTCAGGGGTGTCGAGAACCAGGGCCCGGGGGAAAGGGACTGGATTTTGTCTTTGACGAAAAATATTCAGAAATAGCAGGTGCGATTCGTTTTATGTTATTTAATTAAGCCAATAATAATTTATGATTCAATTTCACAAATGCTGTTTTTAAATTAGCATACCATTGCACAACAAAAATGTGCAGTAGAAACTCGATTATCCGGACCTCAATCATCCGGATCCTCAATTATCCGGACGTGCGGAGCCAACATTTTTTTATTTTTTATATTTTTTTATTTTGCAGAATTAGAAAGTAGACGCTATTTCGATCAATTTTTTTGGCTTTTTGCCAAAAAAATTGGAAAAAGTGTACCCGAAGGTCCCAAAAAATGATCGTATTATAGCGTCTATTTTCCAATTCTGCAAGAAAAAAACTGCAATTTCAAAAGTCGAAATTTCACCCATTTTTGAAAAAACTGTAAGGGTATTAAAAATCTATGTAAATTCGACTTTTGAAAGTGCAGTTTTTCTTGCAAAATTCGAAAGTGGACGTTTTTGCGATCATAAATAGCCAAAAAAAAAATCGAAAAAAATGTACACTTTTTAGGCCTTTCGTGTACATTTTTGATGTCATTTTTTAGGCCTTTCGAGTACATTTATTTCGACTTTTGTTGGCTTGTTACGATCGTCATAACCTCCATTGACTAACCACTGACAGGCAGATCAGACATTGCCCTATACAGTAGAAACTCGATTATCCGGATTTTTGCTTATCCGGATGACCCCTGGTCCCAATTAGTCCGGATAATCGAGTTTCTACTGTATCATTACAATAAATTCACAAAAAGTTTGGATTTCGATAAGCTACAGGACTACTTTAACATCCTTAAAAAATAAAATGCTTTTCACAATTTGTATTCACAAAATGCACTAGTTTTAAAAGATGTTTTGTTATTACTTACGTTCATCCAGGAGACCATGGTTATGCATTTATATTGCCTTTACATAGTAGTATAAACTGCAGTCCTTACGTTTACTGCGCAAAAAAAAATTTAAATCTAAAACCTGTATTTTCTAGTTTTTGGAGATTTTAATGCTTTTTCTTTTAAATAAAATCATGCGCATGAAAGTGATGTCATTATTAATTTTACATTCTCAAAACAGTTCCCAAACAGTTTAGCATCTCAAAAACTATCAATGTTTGTTACATGCACTCATATTATTTCTTTAAGCATAGAAAAATCAACAAAATATATTGCTGTTGTAAAATCACATTATTTTTGGAATGAAAACCTTTTAGAAGAAACTTTAGATAGAAACTGTATTTTTAATGCAGAAAATTTGCCCGATTATTGGAAAAAAGTTAATTTATTTAGGCAGAAAAATGAATGCACTTTTGTTGCAGAAAAAATGCGTTTATTTATATAAAAGTGTTACCGTATTACGGGGATAAAAAAATGTCAAAAAATGAACTCATACATTCCAATATAATCGTGACCTCATGATTCTGTATGCCCCGTGCACTCATGCTGCACACTGAATTATTAAAAAATCAAAAAATTAGCGACAATAATCACCATCTAGATCAGCGGTCGGGGAACTGGGATAAATTACCCCAAATGGGGTGAAAATGAAATTTTTTTGGGTAATAGGGAAATTTTTCTAATATTTAAATTGCTATTTCATAAACGTGTTATTATGTTTCCAAACTTAAACAATACAGCGCGATATACGGGCAATATATATTGATTGTTTTCTTTTCAGAATGGGGGAGGGGGGGAGGGGGTAATATCGACTTACGCATAAATATTTTGGGGTAATGGTTACAAAAGTTCCCCAACCGCTGATCTAGATGATCCTTCATTAAAGGATTTTAACAACCATAAGTATAATCTTGTGACATTATATTGCCTGTTTCACACTGGACAAAAGTAGCGCACAATCAACGATCAACAAGCACTCGCGCATTCCGGACAAAATTGCGTTCCGATTCACACCTGACTCACCTCAGTAAAAGGACAAAAGTTCGGCGCTCCTGCTAATGGCGTTTTATTTGTCACCTCTACTGCATTTTTTTTTTGCCGACGCCGGCGGTCGAGTGGATTACGTGCTTGCCTCTCGATCCTAAATGCTGGGTTCGCGCCCAGGTCGAGGTCGGTGGGAATTTTACGGATGGGAGAAATTCCCAAAATGGCGGCTCTTTCGGATGAGAGTTTAAA
>JAQGBW010002563.1:0-19351 GCA_034698625.1 Julus scanicus
TTTCTCCCCATACCATCGTCTTCCCCTCTTCTCCCCCTAACATCCTCCTCTCCTCTTACCATCCACCTCCCCCTCTTCTCCCCTTAAAATTCTTCCTCCCTCTCCTCTCCCACTACCATCCGCCTCCTCTCTTCTCCCCTACCATCTCCTCTGCTCCTCATGTCATCCTACTCGCGCCCCTCTCCCCCTAATCTTTCTACCCTTACCTCTAACATCCTGCCCTGTCTTTCCTCCTTCTCCTATCCTCTCCTCTATTCCCCAGTTCATCCTCCTCGCTCCTCTTACTCTCACCTCTTTTCCCCTCAAACCTCCATCCTTCCTGTTTTCCCTCTTACTTCCTCCTCGCGTTACTACCTTCTCCTCCCTTCCTCTCAACCCTCATCCTGCTGTTCTCACCTGTTCTAACCCTCTTCCTATTCCTCACTCATTTCCTCTCCCTCTCCTACGTTCTCCGCCCACATCCTCAGATCACCACCTCATCCTCCCCCTCCTCTTTTATCCCCACTTGGCTTCATTTTTACATTTTTCACCTACCCGGCCTCACGTTAACAATGATCCCCCTCCACGGCAATAGGTGGGCTTAGGTAGAGTGGAGGTATGCACTACTGCATCGTGTGGTGAAGCTCAGTTGAGCTCGGGAGGCAGAAGCGTGTGGAGCTTCTCTCGTAGTGTGAATGTGTGTGTCTCTCTCTCTCTCTAGCCTGCTGCTGCTATGACGCTTCGTCCTAGTGCTCGTGCGGGTGAAACGTGCCATGCGTGACGTCACAGCCCCCCTGCGTGACGTCACTGCCCCCCTCCCCTATTGGGTGCTGCTACATTGTGTGTGCAGGATTTTGAATGTCAATTGTGCTCCAGTCGTGGAAATGTGAGAGTTGCAAACCGCACTCGTCCTGTTACATCGTATTTTCCTATGTCTATAACGTGTGCTTGTTTGGCATCACCACAACTATTACAATCACCATCACCACTTCAACCACCACCACATTCTTGAAGCGTTCGTAACGCGAAACATCTCGAAGACATACTATGCACCATGAAACATCGAAAACGGATAATATACGTACACTCCTTCAGTTGTTTTTTGTTGTTGTTCTTGTTGTTACAGTTAACGTTTAACGTTCGTTAAGTCTACAACAAGTTTCGAAGATTGATTTTGTCAAAAATCGATGTTGAGAAAATGGCCATTAAGTCGACGTGATAACTTTAGAACAATCATGGAAAATTTTAAGTAAACTGCTAATTGAAGATCTGAAGTCGAGAATTACGAACAGTTGCTAATTTTCAGGGGCCCAAACTCAGTTTTTAAAGAAAAATAATGTCGTAGGACTATTAGCAAAAAATATATACAAGTTTATAACAACTGCAAAAGACTCGAGGAATTCCTGCATTTTGGGGAAGAAATAAGCTATCGTGTTTTGTGGGACCAAGAAATTTTGAAAAAAAAGATTTTCCCAAAATTTTCAAAGCAACATATCCGATGTAAAAGATGAAGATACAGAAAGAAGTAAAAAATAAAGAAATCGTGCGTGGAATTCCAACTCAATAAAGGTGAATAATGAACGCTGCAGGATTCGTGCTAAAGTTTAATTATTAAAAAAAAAAATATATTACGCATCATCAAAAAGGAAAAAAATGCGATGATGGATTGGTACGAACTATTGCCATCCACGCCTGCATACCACTGACGATTTCCGTTATTTCCTCGCCTCATCAAGCCCAATTACGTTCAGGTTTTTCGCGAAAATATAAGCGCAGAAATTTGTGCCGAAAAATTCGTTTGTTTTCGCAGAAAAAAAAAATTGTTCACGTCGAACTCGAAAACGGTTGTTAACGAAAACTGCATACGAAAGCGAAACGTATCGAAGAGAAACGAGGCCTAGCGACCAAGGTAAGCTCCATTTATTCAAATCCAATCAATAATATACCTTTAATGTCACTACCATGATGCAAAACACGACTGCATTTCATAGTCATGCAGGTATTCGTTTTGCACTTCAAATGAGACCAATTTACATTTTAATGCTCTTACAATGGATGTAAAAAGAGCGCTTTTCGGATATGGAGTGAATTTTAAACCGAAGTCAAGAATTTCACCACCAAAATTTATGGTATTCATTAAGTGAACAAGTTTTTTTGGGCCATGAAAATAACCACTTTTTATGCCAAAGTTCGGAAAATTACCCGATATTATTAGACACAAAAAGTTTTACTGCTTACCAATATATTGGAAATTTCATGGACATATCGAGAATTTGGCATATATGAAAATAAATATTAATATACAGAAATTTTGTCTACATATAGCTATAAATGCCCGAAAAAGTCCATATACATATCTACGTGGGTATATGAAATATACGAGGTATATTCCACATATTAATACTTCGAGAAATGTTTCAAGTCAATCGATATAAAACAACATTTATATAGTCGTATGTTTTCAGACATATATAGGACATAAATAAATTTTCTACCAGGGTAGTTATTACTCAGAGAATTTGAACATTTCGATTGGACAAATGTTAAAGCTCCCTAAAACCCCTAATATATGATATTCTCTTTATACTATGTGGGACTGAACATATATACTAAGAACAGTAATATGGTCATATATGTATATTAAAATACAGAATATGTGTGTATATAATGTAAGGACCTAACAAAGTGGACGTATGAAGATGGACATTTATGCACATACATGGATATAAATACATGATAATTATGGGCAGTAAGTCCATTTATGTCCAATATATACCATGATGTAGGGTCATTTATACGGTTATAATATGTCCAATTTTTGGTATGGGCCAAATTTCAATTTTCCCAAAAGGAGAGTATAATAATTTATTTCTGTTTCATTTACCGATTTAAGTTTTTAAAAAAATTAAATAAACAACCCTGCATTAAATTTGGTCTTGGGCAAACCTTACAGAAAAATCAATGAAAAACGCAACTTAAGAAAATCTTATGTTTTCAAAGTACAGAAATTGTCAAGGAAATGTTATAACAAACATATTTCACATCAAGAGTATTTTATGTATTCATTTACTTGTTATTGAAGTTCAAATATTGATTTTTTAAATGCATATATGTACATATCCAGACTACATCTTTTAAAAATGTATATTCTGAATGCTGCTCCTTATCCATTTTCTGATATAGTTTATTAAATTGAGTCAAAACTTAAATACAATCTTGGTACGAGTATTGGGCAAATATGAAAAAAAAATACTCAACATAGACATTATTTACTTAAAAATAAGTAAACATGAAAACCCTTTCAAGAGCGATTGCAAATTTAATTCGCTTATTAATGTTTAGAATAGATAAAAAAACTGCCTAAACTTAGAGTTTTGAATAGTACATCTATATGCAAACGTATTTATTAATCCAGTATATTGTGTATTAATCAAGTACTAATTTAAAAAATATTGGAAAAACTATATAGGGTATTTAAATTATACTCTGCATTAAAACACCATTCAGAACGTGTCCTGAAATTGCACACTTTAGCAAAGAATCGATAACATGTTACTATAAATGTCGTATAATAAAGATAAATTGAAACTAAGAGTCGTTAAGGTTTGGATTCGATTTTAGGACATGTACATTAATTGTTACTCCTATTGATCTGATAAACCATGTCAAAATGTTTCCATTTTTTTATCAAATTTTCATAGGTTTCCATATACACAATACAGTGTGAATGATGTTAGTAAGTTCACCGCAATAAGTTAGGCGTTTGGTGTTTATCCTGGCAGACTTCCATTCATCTCAACTTTCCCTTTTTTTCTCGTGTGATTTCAATAGGCCTAAACGCGTATTTTTGATATCATGCTCGAACGCCCCCCAAAACGCTCTCAAAAGCTGAAAAATAAAACTTATGATCTCCAAAGATTGACTTTAATGGGCCCTGATAAAGTTGCAAAATGCCCTTCGTGATGTATGTGTGTACGAGTAATGTATGGTCCTATTTCCGTTGCGTACGTTTGCAAAGATAACGAAACCATTGGGAATATAAAAACCCACCGTTTCAAGTTTTTTGAAAATATATTGCTTTTTTTACAAAATTGTTATTTTATTGGAGAATTTTCCTGAAATGAGCTTAATTCAAGAAGCGCGAGGTCGACTTAATTTCATTATACGTTTACCAATATCCTACACTTTAGGTTATGATGGAAAATTATAATGTCAAAGGTCATGTTAAAGCATATTTAACCCTATTTTGCACAAATAGTAGGCTACTGGGGCGCCACCAAGCGGTGTTGGAAAGGCTATGATGCGTTAAACCAAGTACATATTAATTAGATTCAATTAAAATTAAACAAACTGCTAAAATGCCATTTGTTTACCAAGTCGGTTGGCTTTTCTATTGATTTTATCACATCCTAATCATGAAAGTGTTGTAAAGCCTTAGGCTTTAACAAACAAAATGATAACACAGGTTTTATACAGGATGAGTAATGTAGTATTATCTCGAAATTTCTATACGAAAACATTCGATTAACGACGTACAAGTCGTATTAAAAGGTAGATTTTGCCAGAATATCTCCCTTTAATATTAAAGCCTAACTTGTATTTAACAAAGAAATTTATGGCGAGCCATTCATTCAATTCTTTGAATTTTATAAGGATTATATTTTTCTCAATTGTTGATTAAACCTTCTTAAGATAGGTAGGCATATATTACGACGGATTTTTTCTTGAAAACTGTTTCCAAATCGGTAAATTTCTTTACAAATTTAAAAAAAAACAGATTTAGTAAATTATAAAGCAGTTCTAGTGGACAAAAACAAAAGTTTTTTATGGACATATATGGCAAGGATTTCCCTTAGGGATTATATTATGTTTTCGTACATCCTTTTGTAGGGCAATTTATACATCATGTATCTGACTTTATAATACGATTACCAATCCTGGCTTATATGTATATAAGTTACCCATTTATGAAAACTCGAAATCGAAGAATAGTCCATATACATTATATGTTACCTGGGTAAAAAATTATATATATATATTATCATATATTCCATAATATGTCCCATCTATATTTCCAAATACAGTAGAACCTGTCTAAATGCATCCTGTGTAAATGAGTAACCTCTCTAAAAGCATAAAATATGTCGGTCCCGACTTGGGGACCCGTGTATAAATTAACCTGTTTAAAAGCATATTTGTCACCAGTCCCAAGAATATGGTTTTATACAGGTTCAACTGTATAGGAAATATATATGGCATATTACTCAAAATATTACTTTTATTATATTGAGTACCATGTAGTACTATGTATAGATATATGGACACTTGGATGTATGTTCTTATATGGATATGTATATTTTTCCATATATACCCAATTGCTGGTATGCCCATTAAGGGAATTTCCTATATAGAATTAAAATTTAGATGTCAAATATGTTAATACCAGAGTTAATATAACTTTAGTAACCGTATAACAACATAACAGAATTATTATTTATAATGACATGCATTTTAAACAAAATTACATCACATGCGTTTTACATGTAGCTGATCTGATGGGGATAAGTCAAGAGCTATCTGAACTCAAGCTTGGCACATGTTAACACTAGGATTTTTCTGTGCTTTGGTTGGAATTAAAATTCACAACATTACTTGTGATCCTCTTTACTATAACACTCCTGCCACACTTAGCAGAAGAACCAGATTTACAGATGGCCCCACTACATCCACAGGAATAACACGAGGCTTACTGCGAGGTGATCCTATATAATCCTGTACTGTTTATTTTATTCATCGCCAACTTCTCCCTCTTTTCCTACCAGATACCTGTACATGCCATTTCTTAAATGCCCCATAAATGCTTACTTTATGCAGAAGACGTATCCTCGATTACACGTTTCAGATCCAACTTAAGGTTGTCATAAAAAAACCTGCAGACATTTTCAAAGCATTAACCTTGTCCTTAATCCTGAATATTCTAAAAGTATCACACCCCCATGGCGGGAGCAACAGTAATCCGAAAATAAGGTTTGAATTAGAAAACCAAATATTTGCAAGTTGTCCACATTTGGCTTCACATAGTTTTTGAACTTATATAAACAACAGGACTTTTAATATCATTTTTTCCTCCTACATATACAAACCACTCGATCAGCACTACTGTTTTATTAGTTTTAGATCTTCACGGATGGAAAAATGATATAGGATTATATGTCTGATAACATGTATAACCATGTACATGGTGATATATTTAATATATGGTGCTTTATGTCGAAATTATGTTGAAATAGTAAATGATAAGAACATACATACAGAATGGATAATCATGGACAAGTATGCAATATATGGGTATATATTTCCAGATTCTGATACGTCCATCTATGTCTAGTTTCATATATGTCCTTATTGCTCCAATTTCTAATGAGTCCATATATGTCCAGTTTCTGCTATGTCCATATATGCTCAGTTTCTGATAAGTCCATATATGTCCATTTTTTGATATGCCCATATATGTTTCTGATATGTAGTATGTCCAGTTTCTGATATATCAACATATGTTCAGTTTCTGATATGCCCATATATGTGTCTGATATATCCATATAATATAAAGCGTATGGAGAATGCCAAACATATTACATTTCACTCCCTACCATAGCATCTTTTCGCTGACTGTATAGGGTAAGAAATTGAAATTCAACATATGGAAATATATACCCAAATACGTGTATGGTATATACATAGGTAAATGAGTGCGAATGCATAACCATTAATGCCAATATGTAATCTAATTTCTTAGGGCTGATCAAATTAACAAATTAGAACCTAACAATATGGTTAACATAATATCTTCTTTACTAACATACCAATAATGCATACTCGCTCATGATGTGGGAATGCTTTCAGGCCTGTGTACAAATTGAGGGTTGTTATAAGCATTGTTCATTATACTAGTGCTTGATGTAAATAACAAAACTATCAATTTCAAACAAAATAATAAAGCAACCGTATCTTCTTTCACATTTTTTCTTCCTTAAACGGAATAATAATACAGTTCTGAATCCATCCATATTCCCAAAACAACGCTTTTGGCAAAGCAATAATCAATAGTTCTTCACCGCAAAATCTGTGTGATGCTCAAAAATCTCTCATCCTCATATAAACAACAATTTGTGATCACTTGTATATCCACTACCTACGCATATGCTATTTACTGTATATATTGTAAATACAGGTATATTTGCCATATTCCTATTTTTAATTTCCCTTATTTTATAAACAATCGTTAATTGTTTCTATTAAGCCCCAGTTTTGATTCTATGCAATTATTTCTAGCTACCTATTACATATTAAAATGTAGTTTTTAATAAAAATTACATGCAGAAAATCAGCCACATTATTTATACAGTATAGGTGGGATTTTACAAATTTAAAATTAGGTAAGAGTAATTAAGAAAATTATTCACAGAACTTATATCTTATTAACGTGGCACACTAATGTCAAGATTGATAAAAACTGACAGTTTTTCAAAAATATATCTACAGCTAGTCAAAGAATTTATGAATGTACTTATCCTTACTAAATTTACGATTTTTATTTTAGCAGTTTGAATGAAATGTCAATAACCTAGAAGTTCAAGCTTGCTTTTAAATCGTTGCCATGGTGATACCAAAACAATCTCGCGTAACCCAAGCTTTAAAACCATCTTTTATAAATATATTACTCCAAAAATATTTCTGCACACATTTCAGAAAGTATTTTACAAAATAAGGATAATTCGGTACCTCTCGAATTTCCTAAATATGGCAATTTAACATTCTGATAATTTATGTTAACCAATAACTGGCACAACTAGCATAAGTACACATACTAATTTGACGATAACTTCAACGGCTAAAATTTTAAGAAATGCTTACATGTTTTTTCCTCATCAATTGTGAATTCACATTTTACCTAAATGTTGCCATAGTGAAGAAATTCGAGAGCTACTAAATTATGCATCACAGATTTGCATATTCATGCTTGTTTAACTTCTAACATCGTTTACGAGTGGTCCCTATGTTTAGACAAATGCCCCTGAACTTTCGTATATAATATAGGTGGCGTTGCGTGCGACTGGGTGTTTCGCAGGGGCAGAAACTTCAGACAATAAACCATTATTCATTTCGTAAAAGAGACAAAACGACTTTAGGCAACGGTTTTTAGGAATCGATAAAATGTCAATGATTACTACTTCAGGAAACAAAACTGCAAACAAAAATAAACATCGAGTAGATATTTAAATTTAGTACTGAGAATTAGAGCGGAAAAGTATAGGGAATATATGGGGAGGAGTTGTTTTCAAAGAACTTTGGACCAACTAGGCTTAATGACTCGTTAATGAACTGCCATTTAAATTATAGCTGTCCGTTAAAATCTATTTTCAGGAAAATGAATTAAATTTTAAATACGCCATTAGTGGTAAACAACCCTAGTTGCAACGTAAATATCTTTAAAGAAAATGCTTAATGGAACTATATATCATCTCCTATTCAATTAATTTAAAAATGGGTATGGCCGGCCATTACCCTTGATACCAGCTGTAATCCAGATTGATTAGTCACATACCATGTATAATGTGCTAACTAAGGGCCGGTTGCACCAATAAAGGTTAAATTAAAGGTTAGCTAACCTGAGGTTATATAAAACCACGAGTTAACCTCAGGTTTAGCCTCATTGGTTTTCCTCAAGTTAACCAATGGTCAACTGTTAACTTCCTTTGATGCAATGCTTTTCCTAGTTAACTTACGGTTAACCTTAGGTTTAGCTTAACCTTTATTGGTGCAACCAGCCCTAAGACACCCTTTTTGGCCTTTAATTCCTTTTGGCCCTTAAACCTCACTCGTATATAAAAACAACAGCATAAAAGGATTCCCCTGATGCAAAGCTTGATCTAAATTTTCGACTCTTCTGATAGAAATGTGTCTCAATTTCAATAAAGCATTGACAGAACCTTTCCTAATCCTGCATTTGCGAGTGAAGACATACAAAGATATTAATAATAACAGAAAAAGCTTGAACTCTATACATCATGTTGTGCAATCCTCCAAAAATCAATTGTTTCAGTCTGTTGAGCACAGCAAAAACAGGCTCACAGATGTGTTTCGGACGAAATTTAAATTCGGAAACTCCCTCAATCGCCTACGTGTGATATCTATATAACACATTAAATCTAATAAAAAAGTCGCAATAAACAGAATTGTAGAGAAAAGCAACATCTGTACACAGATTTACCCTATCTAAAAAGTGTTTTGGACCATTCTGCAGTGCTATTTTCCTAGGGATTTTTCAGCACAAACGTAATTTAAGCATATGTGTCATTCGCAATTGCGGTATTTATACAGAATTATGCATTATTTATTATTAGTTGAAAGCTTCTAAAACATGCAACGGCGTTGCATATACAATATTAGAAAAATAAGGCTGAATAACATGGATAGGCCTAGTGGGCTGTTGCATTTTAAAAGTTAGTGCTGCCCAGATACTCCCAAAGGAGAAAGACCAAGAAGGACTGGTAAACACTTTTCTATAGAAAATAATACCAGAATCTGAGTGTGCACTAGGGTAGAAAAATTATATAGGACAGTATATGCAGTATTGTGTCCCATATATGATATTTTCGTATATTACTTAGATTATTATTTAAAGTAAATGTAATACTAGGGCACATATATCAAAACATGAAATTGATAAGTGCAAATACTGCATATTATCATACATTTGCAATATATTACTATTGCTTTAGTATTTAACTTTTCCCCTGTTTTGTACATTTCTCAAAAATTCCTCCAAATTTTTTAATTGCGCTTGGGACCATAAACAATTAATTTATGTTTAAAACCTTTTAAAAACATATTATGAAAAATATTTATAAAAGTGAATTAGCAGTGCATAAACAATACAAGTGCAAAAGATATTTTATAAATTCACTTACAATATAACTTCTAGCTGATATTGGCTGATATTTATTTGTAGGCAAACATCTTGCAATAAATACTGCTTGACTAATATTCCGGAAAATTCCGTGGAAAATATCCTGCAATTTTCCTTAGCCAATATTCAGCAATACTTCTTGGCAAATATTCCGCAATATTCCTTGGTCAATATTCTGCAATATTCCAGGGCCAATATTTTGCAGTTCTCCTTGCCCAATATTCCACGACATATACAGTAGTTCCAAGAATGTGACATAAGATTCATAAAAGCCTGTAATGATACATTAAGAAAAAAAATTACTAAACATAATTTATGTTTGATATAGTTTCGTATAAATAAAGTACCAAATATGGGCGACATATTGCATAAATTCATGAATAGATGTAAATTTCCAAGTATTTTTACAATGCAACTAATGCATTTTCTACTTATTTTCTTATTCTAATATCAAATTGAAATTCATAAAACGTTTTGAAGTAAAAAACAAACAAAGAAAACGATGGAATAAAATCAGACAAGGCTTATTTGGCATTTATCGTGTGTATCCAGGAAGACACAATAATATCAAATAAACACATCTTTTCCCACAAAAAGACCCTCCCCAACATAAAATAAATTCGAATCATCCAACATTTGCTTCCAGAGGCAGGGCAACCATGGCAACAAAGACCTATCTGGACGAAAACCATATTTTTTTCACCTCTTAAATAAAGTAGAGGCAATATAGAAGGTCAAAAAACCATCCTTAAGACGACAAGATTTTTACTTTGGCCAAGCTACAATCGAGAATCATCCGCACCCAATAGCCTAATGTCAACTTAACATCGATTGATAAGAAACCCATAAAATGTAAAAACTCGGGATCAATGGAGCAAACAAACATAAAGCCACGTGTTTAAGTACTAGTTTGGAAGATATTGTCAGAAACAAAACGTTCCTAAAGCGAGATTTCATTGAACATGTTGAGAAAAATGTTCGTTTTAATGTATTAGAAACGTAAATATGAGAATACTACATTAAAAAGGTTTAAAATCTGAAAATAAACAAAAAAGTTATCACAATTAAAAATGTGATGCGATTCCTTACAAAACACTAATCTGTATACAAATACAAATACCTTAGCCGGTACCCAACAATATTTTTAACACAACCACTGTGTGTTTACAACTGTATAAACCCTATTTTTTTTAAAAAACAAATAAACATCCTGGACTGTAATTATGAATCACCCTACTAAAATTTTAATTGTTTTTGTACCAAATTTGTTGTCAATTTTGCGAGATATTTATGTAAAAATCGCTCAGTATACGTATGTTGAAAGATATTCATTATTCATAACTGGTTATGTGAACATTAAATACAGTTTCACATGCACATTACATGCATGTTTAGAACACATATACATCAATATATCATGCTGCGTCTGCTATTATAAAATAATATCCATTACTCAGTTTCTGACAATTGTCTTCATGCATGACATCAATACATCATTTGTCTACAAAGAACTTCAACTGGAAAAAAAATCGACAAATATAAAAATAGGACGAATATTGACAAATTTACTTCTGAGTTCACATTGCAGAAAAATGAATGTTACCCGCATTTCTGATTGATCTGAACAATATAAGAATATTGTTGGAATAGATTTTTATTCACATGTTCATAACGTTTTCAGTATTTTGGGGGTTAAAAAATACTTTGAAAGTTGTTTGAAACCAGATGCAAATATTTTCCAAGTATACGACCGTAAAGGCATTAGTTAAAATCCATTTCAATTGTCATTAAACAGCGGCATATAGTAAGAAATCTGCTTAAAAGCAGGTTTTACATTTGCATATGGTGTCGTTATTTTCGCGTGTTAACGAGTGTTACAAATATGCTTTCACAACAAATTGCTTTAGAGCATTTAATCGCGAATAAAGCCATCGTATTTACGAAATAAATACAAATGCCAGGGCTGATTTATGTTTAGATTAAACGAAGGGGATAAATCTTTAAAACTTCCATGAAAATTGCAAGCACGAATTGTTCAAAAACATCCTATATTGCATTTCTAGTGAGGGCACATTCGAAGAAGAAATAGTATATACCACACAATTTACACTAAAATTAACATAACAAGGTGCTGGGTTTTTAATTGATTGCTTCTAATTCAAATTACAAACAGTCGTCGACTTACGACCTGTGCATCTTTAAATTGTCCGGCTTTACGACCATTTGTTGTGTTATTTTGATTTACAGTGAATTAAAATGAATAATTTGTTTATAAGATATCTAGAAATAATGTAAGAAAGCAATAAGAATCTCCTCGTGTTAAAATCGCTCAGTGCCATGTATGGCAATATTTTATAAATCCAGGGATGAAAAGCTATATATGGATATGAATGGGCCATATATGTGTTGATCATGTATTTATCATGTTTCGCCAATGATGGACCAGATTTGTAGCTTAGATAGCCATTGATGAGCCCTATTGGAAATTCAGTTTAGGGGCCACAGAAATCTACCATGTTTTACCAAAAGTTTTCATCATATATGACACGTATCATCGTCCAACTCGACTTACGACCGGTGTTATGGAACCATCTGTGGTCGTAAGTCTGAAACTTTTTCTATACTGGTATTTTTAAGGCTTAAAAATAGATAACAACTGAAAACCTATCCATGATTTTCCAGACACCCTTTAAAATAAACCTCACAATTTTCTTTAGTAAAACTACGTTATAATGCACTTTTCTGTGTGTTTAAGTTCAGTGCTTTACAACCTTAAACCATAATAAAATTAAAGCTAGGAGAATAACAGTTGAAATTGGCTTAAACACAAAGAATAAATATTTATCCAGAATCCTCCATCTTGCAATTACAAACGAATCAGGGGAACAGAAAGTGTTGAAAAGTTGGATTTGCGGCTTCTGTTTTCGTGTGGTCAAAGAAAACATTGACTAAAAGCAGGTTTTCAAAATTCTTCCCAAGTGTATAATTTACTGGTTCCACATACATGTACTGTACAATATACACAAACAGCATTGACAATGGAGTACTCGGGTTGAAAAAGCATTTATGGACAATGTATCGACATCTATGGCTTTTCTATATTTATCTAGATCAAAAATTGGACACATCTGGACCCATGTGACCATAAAAGAGCATGAATAACCTTTACATAACTTTTCCACCCAGATAGAACAGACATTTTACATGTTAAAGATCCTTGGCAATATATATACACACTGAGTCATAAAAAAGTAGAGCTCAATAAAAAAATCATGTTCTCCAGTGGCCTTTACACAAGCCCGGAGTCTAACACGCCATTCTTTGATTGATGAATCGATTATACGCTGGTCGAGTTCAATCCAAGTTTTCTTAATTCGTAGTTTCGAGTCTTCGATATTATTGTTGAAAAACAACATATATTATGTTGAAAAATTAAAAAAATCCAAGATTTGTCACATGTCCGAAAAAGTATTTAGTTCCTGCACTATTGTTCTATGAAAGTGCCAAATTTAATTTAAATCGAAGCCTTTTTCACGAAGTTGTGATTTTTTTATTGGGTTCTACTTACTTATGACTCACCGTGTAAATTGATAAATACATATATAGGCACATAGGCCTTTCTTATATAAGAAATTTCTTACTGCCTGGTATCATTTATAATATATACAGGATAAATTAGGATAGAAATATACTGTTAACACGTCAGATAGCCTTGGATATTGATTTATACGTAATTCAATAGGTATAGTTGGCGAAACAACCAGGCACTGACGAATTGCACACACTCAATATGTAATGGCGATCACTACACCTGTCATTTTCAATTTTTAACTATGTGTGCAAACAAACTATTGCTAATTGAACGATGGAATTATTATATAATTCAGTGTAGTTTTTACCTGCTAGTAGATTTGGAAACACTATCTGATTGCTTTTGGAAAAATTTCTAATTGTTCTTGTATATATCCTGTTTATACAATACACGAAGATTAATTGTAAATTTAATCGATAAACATATCTAAATTGCTGCACCAGCTGTTATTCTAATAATATTCATGTAATGTGATATTTCATCTTTGTCAAAAGATATATATTGAGCAATTTAAAAGTATAATTATAGCTCACAGCTGCTGCACAGTTAAGTAGTGGACAATGTTTTTGTCTACTAGCCCCTATAAACTAGCATTAAAAGTACTGTATTAAATTACAATGAAATTTAGAAAGTTTGAAGAAAAGGTTTAGGACTACATGTTCGTAATTTAATACATATCCGTATATGTATGGAATATATGGAAATAAATGCAATATATGTTTTTCACACCAGGGCATTGCATATTGATATTCAGGTATTACGAAAGTACTAGGAGTACTATCCCTTCATCATTAGAGTTCACTCTTCATCCCCAACATGCATTACAAGACAAATTCACCAGGATTGGTCCTGAAAACCTATTAATATCCACTCCAAGTATAGATCATGGCTGCTAAGCAATATATTTCCCTCAACATTCTTGATTTTTCCCTAATTGCCAGATATCCTTAAATTGGACTTCTAGAATACCGTCTATTTAACCCTCCATTATAGATACCAAAATAGTGTATTTTAAAGGATTTTCGGGATACTCCAATGATCCCTGAAAATGCAGGTGCACTTATCCACCTCCCCCTTTAGTCGCATTGTAAGGGGGCGCCAGCTGCGCAAATGGAGCAGTTAAATTCATTAAGGGGCGCCATAATAAACACGAGAAAAGCAGCGGTCTAATGGGAAAACATAGCATGGGTGCCAGCATATATAGAGAGAAAGAGCGAACCAAGGATGACGCACTTAAAAAAAATAATATACTCCTATGAAAATAAATAAAGATGCGAAGAAAACATCTTGCACTCTCGAAGCCCGAGCGCCGTTGTGTTCCAGCGCTGAAAAAGCACGCTACTACGAGGGAAGCCATCTTGTTTATCGAGTGCATAACGAGGCAAAACGACCATGGAGCCACTAAGGGGGTCACGCTCCATCAAAAACGTCACATTCACACACTTTCAACTAATTGGCCAATAAGTTGCAACAGCGTACACACACCTTGGCAATGACAAAATAATCTTTATTCCACTTATTTGAGGCATGCAAACGGGTAGAGAAATTTATTTATGGGCCTTATATGCCATGTTATGGTTCATAATATTACCGTATATTTTACGGACTATAAGACGCACTTTTTTCTTCAAAAAATTGCCTCCAAAATTCAGGTGCGTCTTACGCTATTTGTTTTTTCTTAAAAATTGTATAAAAATTAAGGTGCGTCTTATAGTCCATAAAATATGGTATGTCTGAAAACATTTATGGCGTTTCATGTCGATGTATGGAAGAAAAACGTGGACTTGCATTTTTTTCTCAACGCATTAATATGGCAACAATATATCTGGTTATTTATTGACACTGAGTCTCGTCTCATCTCATCTCTTTTTTTACAGTAAAATTAACATGTTTATTAGAATTTAAAACAAAGGTGTTGACTGTTTGTGGCTAGTATGCTGGCGACACAGAAAGTTAACCATAAGGCTGGGAGGTTATTATTGATGTTAGATTACAGAAAGGGTATTAGTTCTGCCAATGTAATGGGGGTAGGGGGTGAACATGCCTCAGTTGCTATTATAAGAGGGTTATCACAGGCATAAAGAAGGTGGTACCAGTCATGAGTACTATTTGCACATAGGGAGCAGGGATGTTGTGGGGCGATATTAATAAAACCTTTTTGGTGCAGGCTATGTATGGGTTTAGGCAGAAGTGGAGAGCAAAGTTCTTTAAGAAAAAGGGGATATTCAAGTTTAGGTATGGTTGTATAGTTGGTGTGGAATAATTTTTACATGTTTATAGGGGTAGGCGCATGCATGTATTTTATCGGCTAGGACTTTCATATGGCAACATTTTGTAAATCCACTAACGATGGTATTTTTCAGTTTTTTGAATTTTCTGTTTAATTGAGTTTTAAAAAGTCAGTGAAAGGGGAAATGGACACCAGAAATGTGTCCGTAGCCTCAAATGTACTTGCATTTGTGACAAATGTCACGAATTATGCATAACTGTGTTAAACACCAATTTTATGCTGACATTTTCCTTCCAGGGCAGGAAATTTCTGTTAATCAGATAAATATGACTGTCGTGGAATTGGTAGTGAAGCAGTTGTTTGGAAATATATATATGATAGGCCTTTGTATGTTCCAAAAAGTTTTCTAGACAGCCTAGTTCAAAAAAAAAAAAATTAAGGATATCTATGAGGAGGGAGGGGGTCTCGGTTAACATGGACACCTTGTGGACAGGGGGTAGGGGGGTCAATTTTTGAAGAAATTTAGGGGATGTTCTTTTTGAGTGACCCTTAATTAGGACTACACATGCTTGCATATCAAAAACTGAGCACTTTGAAGGTATAGGACCATTTAGTGACACACATTCGCATTTGTATGTCTATATTTTTCCATACATCTACATGAATACATATATATATATGTATATATACATACATTGAACTCGTATTCACTGTGTATTCAATATTACAATTAATAGTATGAGAAATAAAACTATATAAATGACCCTATACGTGCTATAATGTCTCCACCATGCCTCTCAATTATACAGTATTACTGTGTTGCCTAACACAGTATAAGATGCAAGTGAAAAATACAACTTTCTATTCGTTTAAAAATGTTCAACATCCCTCTTAAGTCTAACACCCATGAGTGAATTTACTTTGAAGTTTGAGTGCTTTTTGGTTTTCAGTTATTTCAGAAAGATCAAAGAATTCCTTCTCATATTTATACACCTGCGTGACTAAAAAAAACCAGGACACCCATCATCGAAACCAGGATCCAAACCTATATTTTTTTAGTTTTTCTCTTTTTTTTACGCTTGAAAAGTAAACTATGATCTTATGACTTTCCACTTAAAACGATTTAAGCCGGTATAATGCAACAAGGCACTTTTATTAAAAGTAATTTCATTTCCAAGGTTTTTTTCACAGAAAACACTGGCGTTATTCTTGCCACGTTTTTACGCTGAATTTCACATATGGTGGCACGATGTGAATCATTTATGTATTATCGATCACATTAAGTGATTGGAGGAAGAAAATAAAAACCAAAAAAAACTTGGGGGAACTTCCAAAACTGAATTTCATAAGTCATATACTCGTATGGAGAATATCATACATGGGCATATGTAGATATGGGAAATGTCATATATATATATATGTTATACAAAGATGTATATATATATATATATCTTTGTATAACATTTTGTCTTGATATGCACAGTGCATGACATGATACCTACAGTATTGCTAACAATTATTAATCGTCAAACACAATAAGTGGTCGTTATCTTAATGCATTGAATTGTAAATAACTGAAATTAATGGTTAAAGGGATTTTATAGTAAGTGGCCGGATTTAACAATAATTTGGTGCAATTGGCTAAAATGGAAAATCCGATATTAAATGATGAAAAGCATGTTACTCAATTGCTTCGAAACTTCTAAATTGGTCTCTATTGTAAGCTTAAAGGCTAATTATCTTGGCGTGAAATTTCGGTATAATTAAAGAGGCGCACACGATTACTTGAATTTCTAGCAAATTCGGCAATTAAAAAACTATTTGGTCTCTAAACTCCTTACGCAATGTTTTCAAAAGCTAATCTCCAATTACCACTTTCCAGAGGGACGAGTAATAATGCCAACAAATTTCAATTCAATGGCAAATAATTAGCAGCTCAGCAGCGGATCCTAGTCATCTCAAGATCATTTCAGACAATGGAATCGTCTTAAGCACATTGCAAATCAAATACCCGAAAAAGTATTTAAAAAATATTCAAGATAAACTACAAAAAATGTTATGTTAACCCATATGAAAAAGTCATATAAGAACATGGTTAGATTTGAATAATGTGCATGTACTGCACATAATCTATCTACACTATATGTCAGGAAAGTATAAACTCACACAAAACACAAGTATCTGATTATCACAATAAGTTCTTGAGATCAACTCATGCAAATAAGATGCCGACAGTACAAAAATATAAATGCCAGTTAAAATAATGACATGTAACCACTGAATGACCACATAGACCTTAATGCACATCTTTATACAAAATGGATAACTTTAAATGATATATGCCCATGCAAAGCTATAAATGTTCATGTTCTTTCGCATTGTCATGATATTTCTGAATTCCAATGAAAGAATGAACTTATTGGTCCACATGGTTTAATTTTCCAAGAATTTCTTTGCCATGTATTGGTCAAGGCGTCCAGGTCAGTGATATAGGCACACACACAAAAAACTAGGTTCCTTTAGCAAATGAATACGCAAACAAGCTTTGATTTCTCTCTTATCGATTTGTAAACGAGGCATAATGCCTCAATCTGGCGCCAATTTCAGCCATTTTCCTTCCACTGCATCCCATAATAGCTTGTATTCCAATTCGAAAGCCATAACATGTACCTTAGCATCCGTTAGTCCACATTAGAGTTGGGATTAAACAGAGCAAGAGAAGAAATGTGTGGAGGAAACGATGGAGTTGTAGCGTGCAAAGCTTCTCCAATTATTAGACGAGGGGAAGGAATTTTCAAAATGCCAAAATAGTCGTCTTCGATTCAATTCCCTCTTCCATGATCGTTCAAAGTCACACAATCGGACCGTCTAATCCCTAATGATAAATACTTCTATTGCTAAGCAACTGCCATTGTGATAGGGCACACGAGAAAAAAAAAAAACTCACAAAAATCATGCTTGTCTTTATGCTACGATTGAAAAAAATATATACATATGCGAGAAATGTAGAAACATTTTTCACGAGGAAATGGATATACGTACATGGCCATATAAGTGCATGTATAATCATGTGTTAAATTCGTGTATTTGTTAATATATATACCATATGTACGCCATGCTATTTGCATGGATTGCAGTTTTATGGTGCCCATATAGTGTATATTCAATACGGTTTATCGATGGCTAACTAAGGTACGTATGTGGCCCATCATCACACAAATATGGTCCATACATGAGTTTATATAACCCATACATGGAAATATGTCGCCAATTCATGGGTATATATGGCCCATACATGTTTATATTTGGTCCCTACATGGGTATATGGCCCCTATATAGGTATATATATATATATATATATATATATATATATATGTGGCCCATTCATGGTAATATATGGCTCTTACATGGGTATATTTGACCCAAATGAGTATCCATCCATGGCTAATTCATGACACTTCCAAGGGTATACAATTTGGTTTACAAGTCAAACTCAAGATGTCCTAAGGGCCGGTTGCACCAATAAAGGTTAAGCTAAACCTGAGGTTAACCGTGAGTTAACAACGGAAAAGCATTGCAC
>JAQGBW010002564.1:0-19350 GCA_034698625.1 Julus scanicus
TATGGGTCATGTGTGGGTCATAAAAACATGTATGTGCCATCATTCTCGAATTATGCGTCAGTATGGGTCACATAAAATCATGTATGGACCATGTTTCTCGAATTTTATTTCATATATGGCTTATAAAATACATGTATAGACCATTATTCTCAAATTATGGGTCATGTGTGGGTCATAAAAACATGTATGTGCCATCATTCTCGAATTATGCGTCAGTATGGGTCACATAAAAACATGTATGGACCATGTTTCTCAAATTATATTTCATATATGGTTCATAAAAACATGTATGGACAAACTTTCTCGAAATATGGGTCATAAATGGTTTATAAAAACATGTATGGACCATCATTCTCGAATTACGGGTATCAAATGGCTCATGAAAATATGTATCAACCACATATTGCCAATGATGGGCCAGATATAGCTATATATGGCCATATATATATATATATATAAATATATATATTTGTCATATTTGGTTCATGCATAACCATAAATGGACCAGATTTAGACAATAATGGGCCAGATAAAGTTATATATGGACATATATGGACTATGTATGTATTTGCCATACATAACAATATATGGACCATGTATTTGCCATACATAACAATATATGGACCATAATTCTCGATTATGGGCCATAATTGGTTTATATGGCCATCCAAAGACATATGCACTTATAAAATATTAGGACCATAATAAATATGTATGACCCCAGACTTGTCTTATTTTTTGTCTAATCTTATACAGAAAAATCAATCAATATACATATGTAACCCAAAAGTGATTTTTCCACTCCGGTAAATCCCAATAAATTGTACGATTGGGATTCCCACATTATTATAGAAATAAATTAAAACTTTTTTTAAAAAAAAGACGAAATATTAATTAAATCATCGTTAATCATGCAGCCACAGTAATGTGCGTGTACAATTTTCATAAGTTTTCCCAGAAACCCAAACTATTTTAATTAAAATAGCAAAGCGGATCAAAATGACAATTGCAACATTTCATAACATTTCTGTCAAATTAAATTCCATCAAAGTGACTGTTATTGAATTAAATGTTGCCAGTACTCACTTTAATAACATCTTGGGAGTACATTTTAAATGATAAGTCTGAAGCAGGCTTTATTTAGATCTAATCATTTTAATGTTGCAACCTATTGATTGGATGCGACTGTCATGGTTACGAATTATTTCTAATGGATAAAAAACAAGGTTGTTTTTATGATTATAATCCATAAATGTACGTCGAAGAACTTACAACTGCCTTTGATAATCACATTTTTCATCAAATATTTTGTTTTTGATTTTCACAAAATGACGGATGAATTGAACTTTCTTACAGAACGTCGAAGATTTATATTTGCAATTTTATGTGATGTATATATAGCCGTGAAGCAATTTTACGAAATTCAGATTTATGACCAATACGTCATACAAGGAAACACAGCCGTCCTTACATGTCAAATTCCTCCTTTTATACAAGAGTTTGTAATCTTTACGTCTTGGGAAAGAGAAAATCACAAGACTCCAGAACCTGTGATGGATAATGGTTAGTATTATCACAAATAATTGAAATTATCACTTGTATATGTATATTGTTCTTAAAAAATATGAAAATTTCAATATAACATTCAGAAAACTTAGAATTGATGATATTTATTTTCTTGAATTATACTGCGAGTCATAAAAAAGTAAAACCAAAAAAAATCACAACTCGGTAAAAAATGCTTTGATTTAAATGAAATTTGGCACTTATATCAACGATAGCGAATTTTTTTACAACCCAGACATTGACTTCATTAGGTGGTGATAATTCAACAAAGATATTTTTTATCAAAGTTCCAGTAACAACATTTTATAGCAAACAAATGTGAATTACTATAAATAATTGAGGGGTATATATAGTTTATAAATAAAGCTAATTTTCTAAAAAAAAACAAATTTAATGGTAAATTTTAATCAATTTTGTGTGAATCCTAATTTTAAGGCAAATCTAACTCTTGATATTTGCTCACAAAATTAGCTCACTGGTCTTTCATATGCAAGCAAATATATTCTGTCAATTGTTTCTATTATTAAAAATTTACAAAAATTTATGTGAATATATTTTATCATTATAAAATTGTATTACTGGTACTTTTATAACCATAATATTTGTTTTTTATATAATTATCAACTGATGAATTAATAAAAGCAATTGAGAGGGCTAATGATGGAGCTAATTTTGTAAGAAACTAGATTTTATGGCTGATTTTATTCATCGATTTTATGTGGAACTATAAATTTTTAACTAAATTTTAACTCTTGATATTTTCTCACAAATTTAGCACACAAATCATTCATATACAACACAAAATATTCTGTCAATTGTTTCTATTACTTTTCATTTAGTTATAAATTGTATTACTGGTAATAAATAATATTTGGTTTGCATAATTATTACCTGATGAATTAATAAAAACAATTAGAAGGGCTAATAAATTTAGCTAATTTATTAAGAAAACAAATTTTATTCTAAATTCTAATCATCAATTTTATGTGAAAATCTAAATTTTAAGATACATTTTATTTTTGATATTTTCTTACAAAGGAATCTCGCCTCTCTTCATTTTAGCTATAAAATCTTGTTACTGGTAATTCTACAATAAATCTATTTTATATAATTATTACTTGATGAAGTCTAAATATGCAGAAATGTTGTTGTATCTTAAAAATCTAGGTTGTAAAATATTTCGATGATTTTAATTATAGTTCTTACATATATAAACCTCGACCACTTAAAGAATGTAAAAAATAGCATTTTCAAAATCTTCCTTTCCAAAATTTAGACAAATGTATTTTTCCAATCATGTCAAAATGTTGTCTCATGTTGTATCTTAAAAATCTAGGTTCTAAAATATTTTACTGAATTTAATCATAGTTGCAATATACCGACCTCAACTAGTACTTATAAAGAATGTAAAAAATAGCATTTTCAAAACCATCCTTTCCAAAATTTAGACAAATGTATTTTTCCCATCATGTCCCAATCTGTGAGGATGTTTTGGTAAACTAAAGCTAAAACTGATATGACCATCTTTGTGGCTTTTGCGTTTTTCCTCAATATTTGCACCGGAACAGGTCGTTACAGCGTACATCCGGATGGAGTATTGCACATCCGCGACGTTCGTCGAGATGGCAACAATTTTCGATATCGTTGTCGAACCCAACATCGTCTAACTGGAGAAAGCAAAAGAAGTGCGACGGCTGGCAAAGTTATAGTGACAGGTAAGTAACTGCAATGGCGCTATCAATATCGATTATGCCACCCTTGTAGCGCTATAGCGAAGCGATTACACTTTCGCCCCCAAAAAGCCCTCAAAAGACCAACTCACGAAATAAAAAAAAGCCAACGAAAACTGACCAATGGCCTATAAATTGAGTTGAAGCTTAGACTCTGCCCCTAAAACATCCATTTTAAACTGCTCGTGTTTCGTTATTTATGGCGTGTACAGCGAATTCCCTGTCTCATACTACATGCAATTTTTTCGTAAGGAACAATGGGGATTATGAATAAAATTGAGGAGAACTATCAAAATTATATAAAAGCAAAAAATTTTTTGACAGAAATGAGTAAATGATGATGCTAGAAGGAATGGTTATATAAAAGTCGGTCTGTCTAATGATCTGTCATGAGACGAGAAAATAAATTCAGAAATGTGTTGTTGTCGATTATGTAATAGCAGAAATGTAGGAAATAAATTTTACAAATATATCATGTCAGGTTATGATAAATAAAAGTAGTGGTTTTTGAGACATCCAATTGTGGATTGCTAGACTATGCATCAGTAATTCATTTCAACAGTTAAATTTGGTTACTAATTATAGTGGCTACTATGACAAAATTAGTTAATAGTTGTTAAAAATTGTATGATGGATAACTAATTTTAATTTGTTCTATTATGGTAAATCAAAAAATATTTTAAAACAAATATTATGTAAGAAATAACACAAATTGTAATTTCTGTAAGTTAAAAAGTTGCTTATCAATTTTTTATCAAATTAAGTTTTTCAAATATTTAGTACCATGTAATGTTAAATAAAGGTAATATTTTACAAATTAGATAAGCATATGATATCAGTATGACAGAATTTCACTAACTGCACCTATCGCAAAAATCCGTGTTTGATATTAAAAAAACAAGTATTGTTGCCCCTTAATGTAAGCAATCACTGATAACACAATGGCAGAAATAGTAGAAATTTATAATAAAAAAATGCTACATGTCAGAACATGTCATGTAAAATAGTATTAGATATTAGTCAATGGCATATACAGTATTATAGACATTTCTTGATGTTAATAGACAATAAAACGATTTCCCCCCAGAAGATAGGCATAGTTTCTTATGGCAAAGCCACTTCGACAAAATCATGTTTTATTAAAATTAATTAATTCCGCTTTAGTAGACTTACCTAGCCCTTCAAATATTTCTTTATCACTGATAACTCCTGCACGCAGGAGGAACGTAACACTGTTTTTAAAACGAAAATAGAAAGAATTTTACTACACTAAATTAATTTTTGTTAATTTGTTTTTGCATTGTGATTTCAATTTTTTTGCCTTCCTTAACGGGGTTTAAAACCCTATCCTTTTCAATGGGTAAATTTGCAATGATACTCACCGTCAAACAAAAAGAGATTAAATAAAAATAAAAATTAGTTAAGATAGCTTGATAAATCAAAAAGGTCATCCGATTGTCGTTTTTCACTTTGAGATGATAGATTTTTTTTTTAAATTAATAAACAAGTTTGAAAAATGTCCGTTAATGTGCCCACGCTGCCAACAGGTGGCAGCACGAGAATTCCAATTAACGGACATTTTTCAAACTTCTTTATTAATTTAAAAACAATCACCATCTTAAAGTGAAAAACGACAATCGGATGATCTTGTTGATTTATCAAGCTATTTTAACTAATTTTTATTTTTATTTAATATCTTTTTGTTTGACGGTGAGTGTCGTTGCAAATTTACCCATTGAAAAGGATAGGGTTTCAAATCCCGTTAAGAAAGTGAAACTTAAGTTGTTTTATTGTTAGCCAACTCCGACCTTGCTTGTGCAAATTGGGGTAATTTACACATTTTTTGGCCACTTTCTTTAATTACAACATTTTTTTTGGCCATATAACGAAACAGTGTGGGCTGTAAATCGAAAAATTACCATATTTAAAAAAGCCATAATAGTCAAAAGCCGTATAAAGAGCGGTCGTATAGCGAGGTATAGGTGTATTAGTATTTCACACCATGCAGTGACTTGGGTCTTAAGCACACCAGTAGATGTCATAAAATCATATGATGGCTGTCAAGGATGTTAAGAAATAAAACCTATTACTGATATTCCGTTGTGATAAGTAAATAAAAAAACTAACACAAGGGTGGCCCAAGGCAAGATATCCCTGATAGCATTACTACATCACACGTATGAGCACACACAGGGGTAAATCTGCCCATCAGAATTAGGACAAATCCAGTATAGCATACTGCCGGAAAACTTTGATGGGTTAGTAAAAGATATCAGAAAAAAAAAAAAACGCACAAAAAAATGTGATAACCAAGCAGGAGTCGTTGAAAAAGTTCATTATCTGGAAATGCCAATAATAATCAGATAAAAGACATTGGTCGTGTTGTTTCAAGGCGAAAAAAAAAGGGGGTTTTTACACGATCGTGGCTATAATACCACACAAAGGGCATTAGTGTGTTAGAAACGTGGAAAATAATGCAGTGATGGTGTTGAATATGCCCCCACAGAGTGTTTCAGCGTGATACCAAATTGAAAAAAGCAAGGGCGAGGAGGCGTACAAATGAGAAGCAATTTTTTATATCTTAAATGCCATCGGAAATCCAAGAAATAATTGCGAGTCCCTTCGAAGCACATACACACAGATGATTTTAATCGAGTGGGAATGAGTTAGACTCGGGGATTTAATCAAAACTAACGAAAGATTTAATGATGATGGAGCGAACCGAAACCTATTTCAGACAGAAAGGCAACCGAGGCATTTCTTAAAAAACAAAAAAAGAAAAAAACACAACGTGATGAGCATTAATAAAATAGAGGTAATGTTAACAGACACCATGAACAGTGACATTAAACACAAAAACCAAGTCGATGTCAAATCAAATAAATAAATGCAAAGATTTAAAACAGATTACAAATGTAACATTAAAATTAATGGATTACTGAAACGTGTAATTGATAATCACGTGTTTGTGATGGGGTGTTGTGTGATTTATGTTTTCATTTTATAATAATCAAATCTCAATACGTTCTAATTTTATAATTTTGATGTTTTATCTATTTAGAAATTAAATTTATTAACTTATAAAAGTTAGATTTAATAAATCTACGTTATCTATGATAATTACGAAATATTACGATGATAAAAATATTACGTTTTAACGTGAATAACATTTTTTTTGCAAAAATAATAGCAAAAATGTCAAATATACCCATACCTCGCTTTGCGGCTTAAACAGGTTCCGGAAAAGTTGGCCGTAAAGCGACAAGACGTATAACGAATGAATTACTTCCGCATTTTCATTTTCATTTTCTTTCCGTCTTAAGCGAAGTGAAACCCATACGTTTTTTTTGTTAGCCAAATCAGACCTTGTTTGTGCAAATTGTAGTAACTTATCACATTTTTTTTACACTTTCGTTAATTACAGCATTATTTTTTGACCGTATAAGGAAACATTGTGGGCCGCAAATCGAAAACGTGTGATAGTTAAACAGGTCGATATAGCAAGTCTGTATAAACAGAGGCCGTATAGCAAGGTATAAGTGTAATTATCTTTTATACAAATTTAGATGATGACAAGTTCCATCGTGAAAATTTTATTGGGCTATAATGTGTCCAACATTCTATTTTATATTGTATGGGAATATTTATGAACATATCCACATTTGCATATATGGACATATACAGATTTAAGGCCCCAAATGCTTTGTTATACGGTAAACAAAATGTATACACGTACATATTGATTCGTTATATGGCTTTTCGCCTTACAGTTACTTTTTCTGGAACGTATCTAGGCCGTAAAGCAGGGTATGGGTGTAAAAGATTCTCAAAATTTACGTAATTATGAAGACTGGCATCTTTGTTTAATGTAAAATCTTTGTTGTGACTTTATATGTGAATTGGTTCGTATGAACACCAGGCAGTCCTAATGTTTTTAAGATTTACTTAACGGCACACCATCTTAAAAATTAATTCTACCCCCATCAACTTCAACCTAACCTAAACCTGAACAACCCCTTCTTTCTACAAAAACCTTGGTCCATCTCTGCCTAAAACCAAACAGTGCCTACACAAAAATAGCTATATACAAATCACCCCAAGACACCTGCCCCCTATGCAAAACTAGACCACAACTTGCATTACCTCAACCCCCTCAACATAGCAGCAAAAGAGTATTCACGTTCACTACCTCCATTATACTGGTGGAACTAATCCCCTTTCTGTTATCTAACATCAATAATAACCTCAGCCTTATGGTTAACTTTCCACATTGCCAGTATATTAGCCACACCCACGACATCCTGTGACTAAGCTTTTAACACATTTTAATATTGTGCTGAGATAAGCTGTGACTCATAGTATCAATAAATAACCATTAGCAAACAGTATCGTATTTCAAAAAACAAATTCAGGTTTCATTTCTTGGATAGTGTTGATATTTTACCCGCATAACACTTGAAATAAAAAAATCTTACGAATAACAAATTAAGTCCTGATTTGCATCGGATTCATTCCACCACAAAAAAATTCCCTTCAAACAAACTACTTTCTTCGCCTGCGTTTTTTTTTTTTTTCACGGCTTTGGATTTAATTAATTTAACGTTGGTCACCATAAAAAAGCACGAAATGCCTCGTTTTTCCCCTACATTTGTTAGCCAACACTTTAAGTTGAAAAATAGGGGCATGGCTAACTATGCTTTTTATGCCTAGCAGATTTGCTAAAGACATTCACTAGCTGTTAATAGTATTCCGTTTAACTAATAACTTCCATTGAATGAGCACCGAGTTTCAAAGTAAAGCATTCCCAAAAGGAGAAAGCAGAAGGATGAAATTAAAGTGAATAATGCAAGTGTTTCTGGTAGAATAAAAAAAAATGGGTTGGGAATTACAATACGAAGAGTTTAGGCTTAGCTGTGGAGGCTGTTTCAAAGGGAAAAACAGAAAAAACGTGTAAATAGGGGGAATCAGACGAGAACAATGCCATAAATAGCTTTGTTTGGTTGAACTGCGGGAAACAGTGGCATGAAAATTGGGGAAGGAAACTTTAAGTGCAACAATTATTCCTCGGTGAACGCTTCGCTGATTTACCTTCACTAACATAAAACGACAAGGGCTACACCGCACAATGGTTCAACCATCATTCTCGCAATAATAAAATACTTAAGACAGAATGTACAGAAAGTGCATTGGGAGAAATATACAGCTAAAAAAAAAAAATAAGAGACTTTAGAAAGTCAAGAAAAGAAAAATCTTAAAATCGTAATTGTCCAAATGAGAGAAATTGCTGTTGTACTAATGTAACTTTTAGTTTTATTGTTGATGCAAAAAAGCATATTTTCTGAAACTTGTCGATATGAAAATATCTTAGGATATATAATTAGGTGGAAAATTACACAGGGCCATGTACAATGTTAATTGCACCATATACACCCATACCTCGCTTTACGTTATAGATACGTTCCGGAAAATTTGGCCATAAAACGAAAAGTCGTTTAAAGAATCAATTTTTTTTGCACTGTGATTTTCATTATTGTTAGTCAAATCCGACCTTGTTTGTTTGAATTGGGATAACTTATCATGTTTTTTGGCCACTTTCTTTAATTACAGCATTATTTTTTTGGCCGTATAACGAAACATTGTGGGCCGTAAATCGAAAAAGTGCTATCGATTATAGCACTTTTTTTTAAAAGGACCATTATAGCGAAAGGACGTATATCTCAAGATATATATGTAGGTGTATATTTTTTAAACTCCGGATTAACCGGCTATCTATCTTAACCGACCAACCTCTTGCCTACCATATAAATATATTTTTAAGATGTCAAAAAACTATTTATACTAGTATATTTTACAGTGTATGTTACAAGTATGTTTTAGAATAATAATAATAATATGAAAATGAAAAATATTTGCATTAATGACTTTTCCTTAGCTTGGCAATGCTTACTGTAAGCACTGTTAAAAGTATACATATATTTTTATATTACGTAAATATCCGGAGATGTGTAACAATGGCAGTAGTCTGATTTGCTCATTTAGCGAATTGCTTCAATGTTTGTCAAACAGTCCTAATGTGAATTCCATTAAGTGAATTTTTAGTAAATAAATGCGAAGGTTTGAGAAAATACTCGTACATGTATATGTATATGTTGTCAAATATGGCGAGACAAGCATGATGTTCGAGAGTTTGCTTTAAATGTAATAAAAAAGCGAAACAAGTATCAGATGCCAAATTAGTGACATCCAGATGGAAGCTTGGCATCCGTTTTAATTATTTATTTGGAGTTTGCATAGAAAATTCATTGAAATGCGTCATTTCCCAGCCAGAGCTAAATGCAATCTTGCCATGTTATCGCATGATATTAAAATGCGTATGATGGAGCTATATAGTAAGCAACTCATGTTTTAAATAGCTAATGGCTTTAATTTTCGTAATGGATGGTTGCTACACTCATTTTCAAAGGAAAGATAAAAGAGTTTTAATAGGATGCGTAAAGATGATATTTATTTTTATGCTGCTAATGGCTTATATTGCTACAGTTTATTATTACGTAGAAATGATCATTGACAATACACAGTGTCGCACATTTTTAAATTTATAATTTTGAATATCTGTTGGTAATTCAATGGTGATAAGACAATTTAAATAAATGCAAGTTTATTAAACTGGACTAAAAGTATTTGAATTTATTTACCCAAATCAGGTGTAATCCTGTATACTGACAGTTTATGATATGAATGATAATAAAGTTGACCAAACAATGAATGCTGATGTCAAAGATAAGTTTAGCAAATACAAGGGAACATGCACAGCTATCAGATCAAGAACTGGTTGAAGAGTGATACTGGTCCACACTTTAGAGGATCTTATAAAGTATGCATTATGCCAATTAAAGTGTCAGGAAGTTGTGTAACAAATAGATGGGAAAACCGGTTTGACCCTCTGAACACCTGCAAGGGTGCACTATTCCAACAATATTTAATATAAAAGTAAACATACAACTTAAAAGTGGTGATAACCCATCAATTATTTATACTTGGCGCAGCACAAAGCTGTATGTCATTTAATTTGAAGTGGCAGGGGAGATATGATCCTCAATCTTAGGGTGGACTAGTTTTGTTGCAAAAAAATTTCATTTATAAAACAGAAAAATTGCACTTTTAATGAAAAAAAAATATCATTTTTACTGTAGAAAAATTTCGTTTTTGCCTTTGAAAATGTTTGTTTTTGGCTTAGCAAAAATTTGTTTTTGAGAAAATTTTTGTTTTTCCCCTTTTATAATTTGCAGATTTGGGTTGAAATTTGTAAAATATATGGCATATATATCCTATCATCCCAGGTAGGTATCTATAATTAAACAATGTAGTATTTTACATATTAGGTTTAAAAGCATGTTATCTAGACCACTAAAAGTATGGAATCAAATAGATAATAATTTTTAAATATTAAATATTTGAAAAAAATATATATTTTACAATCATTCAACGTTATAATATTGGTACTGATATTTTTCTCACGTTACTTTACGTACAACTAGCAACATGTACGTATAATTAAAATACTAGAATTTTATAATTATAATCTTAAAATTTTCAATCAATTTCCCGCAAACAAAGTATGGCTAAAAATAAACGCATATCAAAATCAATTTTACACAACTGAAAGAAAAGATAAATGATTTCGTCAAAGATCTCTTCCTTACATTCACAACAAATCAGAAAAATCTCATAATTTGTCTTCCTTATTGACAAATGGATTCAACTAACCTAAACTGACGTCGGGCTTAGCAACAATGCTTCTAGTACTTACAAAGATAAATGCAAAAGCAATAGGAAAATGTATCCATAAGAATTACATGAAAGCTCTTTTTGAAATAAGAAACCTTTACGGAAAAAGGATACATTACGAGCATCCATTTAAAAAAAAAAAAATTTAATTTTTCTCAGAGAATCGTGGTTTCTTTTTTCAATACGAATGTATGCCTAGCACTTAAATTACGGAAAATTGAAGACTTGGAAGAATTGTATATTATCTGAAAATACTATTCTAACTAGATTAGTACATAGACAATTAATGTTTTGTTGGTGGAAGCTTAGAGGCCCAAAGACAACTAAGGTCATAGTGGCTTAAATAATATCACAGATCTACATTCCCATAATACACACAAGTAAAAGGAAACAAAGTAGAAGAATAGGTAGGAGGAGGAATTTTTAGAGGAACTACCCTGGCATTTGCCTGGAAACAACTGCAGGGAAACAGCGAAAACCACAGTCAGGGTAGACGACCAGGTCGGGAATCGAACCTGTGTCTACCGATTACCAGACAGATAGCTTAACCACTAAACTACCTAGCTTAGTGACTATTAATGTATATTCAAGAATTTAAAATATAAATATTAAATTTCTAAGTGAAGGTGATTTATTATCATATTTGAGAAATGCAATTAAAATGTAATAACTTTTATAAATACAAAAATTATAGAGATTGGAGCATTTCTGCACACTCGCAGAATGTTGGTAACTGCCCTTAACAAATCTGGCTGCTCCATGTTGGACCATCTTTATATCCTGAATATTAACCATCCTGAGAACTTTCTAAAATGAGCGCAATATTCCAACATAGGGCAAACCAGAGTTTTGTAAACAGTTTCCTTTACACTGTTTGCACATACTCGAAATATGCATTCAGCGAATCTAAGGCATTGGTTCGCTGTTCTTACAAGGTATATTATATATACCACTCTTACCCATTATTACAACTACAGACCTAATATCATACAAGTATATCTTTAATAACATCAATAACAACATCCCAGCTACCTGGATGGTCTACCATATCCACAGTCCAACTGCTTGCGCCATAGCAGCAGAAGAAGAAGAATTCACCATCAATATTTCCTTGTGTTGAGAGGAGCTTAGACTCCTAGGGTGACATTAATATTTATTTTATATGCTTACATGTATGATTTGAAAGTGGCATTTTAAGACATTTTGTATGCATGGCAATGCATACAACGTCTCTTATTTCTATCCTAGCCAAATACAGAAAAACCCATATTTATCCAAATAATATTTATCCTTTAAATGACTTTTTCCAACTTCAACACAAATAAATAATTATAGACAAGCTAAATACCGTATAGGAAGAGGTTATTTAATGAAACTGAGTCATCTCATCGTTTACACAGTAGCATGTTTATAAGAAATTAAAGCAAAGGTACTGGCTTCTGGGCGGTGGCTAGTAGCTGGCGACATGAAAAATTAGCCATAAGGCTGAGAGGTTATTATTGATGTTAGATAACAGAAAGGGTATTTGCTCAGCTGATGTAATGGGGTGGGGGTCACAGTTATAAAGGAGATGGTACCAGTGAGTGTTATTTGCACATGGGGGCCGGGATGTTGTGGGGTGGTATTTATAAAATATTTTATGGTGCAGGTGCTTTATAGGTTTAGGGCAGCGGTCAGGGAACTTTTTTAACCATTACCCCAAAACATTTTTGCGTAAGTCGATATTACCCCCCTCTCCCCCATTCTGAAAAGAAAACAATCAATGTAATTTTAAATAAACATTATTTATTGAATTAATTTTGTTGACAAGTTTGTAAACATACTAACACAGTTATGAAATAGCAATTTAAATATTAGAAAAATTCCCTATTACCCAAAAAAATTTCATTTTTACCCCATTTGGGGTAATTTACCTCGGTTTCCCGACCGCTGGTTTAGGGGGAGGTGTAGTGCAAATTTCTTTACGAAAAAGGGGATATACAAGTTCAGGTGCTAAATACCATATATAAAATTAAGTATAGATAGATTTAAAATCTCAATAATTTAATATTCTAATTTGTATTTAAAGTTTTTAAATAATTTGTTTAAATATAACAATTAGCATATGCCTATATATCCAGACACAAATTTTTGATATATTTGTGCTGAAAGCATCATAGATGGCGCTGATATTTTTCGATCGTTTTGTCAAGCGCTTTAATGTCATTTTGTCGCGTGTATATACAGTAATCACAATAAAAACATGTTCACTCTGCTAAAACAAGCATATTTGTACAGGCAAGTACGCGTATATATTGTTTTTGCTATATATGTATATATACGTTCCTTTTGCAGGCTATAGCCTCTAAATATTTATCCTGGCTTTTATTATGAACTATTTTCGTTCGTACCGTGAAGTGCTCATTAATTGCACTAGGATGGTTTTCGTATGTGGCTCGTAGGAAAATGCAGCTTAATTAAATGGGGTCCCATAATGGCAACTATTTACCCTCCTTATGAAAATCCATGTGGCATTTGGGAATTTTCTTCAAGGCTTTCAGACGAGAGAAATACATAATTTCGCTTTTATTAGACTAATAATTTATGTTATGGCGAAGCAATTTACTCTCAGAAAGCCCCGCCTAATCTACACCTGGCTGAAGCAGTGCTTTATAACAACCAAAATAATTAATCAATTAACGAGCAATTCGTAATCCAACATTGGTAACATTTGCTTTTGAAAACCTCATGTACTTTTGTTTTGCGGTGGCCAATGACAAAACATTTCGCAAATCGGATGAAAAGGAATTATTTGAATAATGTAATATGTCGAGCTTAAGTTCATTATAAGCAAAACAGACAATATGCATTATAAATAATGCTGCGTGCGCAATTTATACATAAATAATAGGACGAGAGACCCACTTAAGAATATATGCAATGAATAGTCTTCACTTTTTATTTATGAAACATGCAATGTTTGGCCCTAGGTAATACGTCATCAGCCAATGGCAAACCACTGGCGAATGTCAAGAGCGAGACTATTACTTTACATAATATAGTTGATGAAATACCATTGTCTCGGGAAATAATCCAATATATATATATATACATGTTTCTTTCTGAAATATATTTATGTATTAAAGGGTTTAGCACATGATGTACTACCTTCAATTACCGATCGAGGGTCTTGTTGACTGGATATAAATATTTTAAAAATAACTAAAAAATGTTTAAGCAAAAATGTCTACTTTAGATAGGACCTATTTCGCATATATACATGTTTAGATACATATGGCCATATACCTGTATTTTGAAATAGAAATATGCCAGGGTCAATGCCCTGTGCGGCTATGTGCCCTTTATGGTATGTCCCATATATGTCCAGAAACCTTATGCCCCCCTGGTGAAAAAAACAATAGAGATTTCTATTGTTATTTGGAATGTTGTTTTCTATTAGTATCAATAGAAAATTTCTATTTGTTTTATTGGTTTCAATTGTTTTCTATTGTTCAGTCAATACAGCTAAATGGAAACAATTAAAACCAATAAAGTGTACAAATAACAACAGAAATCAATAGAAATCTCTATTGGTTTCTATTGTTTTTTTTTACCTGGGAATATATAGTTTTATTTATAGATGCATTATGTGAACTTGAAATTATTTCCCAAAGTATATAAATATGTCACAAACATTGTATACTCCAAGGTGGAAAAAATAAATAGGGTAATATATGCCATATTGTGTCCTATATATATGTCTGAAATCATACATGGAGTTTTTGTACATAAATGATGTTAAGATTAAAAGTTTAAAAATTAAAATTAAAAGTAAGATTAAAAATTTAGTACAGTTTATAGCGGTTTTTTTGTAATTCTGAAAAAGTGTTCAATAATTATAACCCCAAACTGACCATGTCATATAAAATTAACTCTCCTCTTTCCAAATATTTCATCATTTTTTTTATTTTGATTAACAAGGGCAGGAATATTCCCATAAATTTCTTTATGGTAGCAAATAATTCACATGTTGCAGTGGAACCTCGGTTAACGAACGTCTTTGTCTACGAACACCACATGGATCCCATGTGGTCCATCAACCAATCCAAATGTTATTGACAAATGTACAAGTAAAATTATCTCTAATAAAATTAAGGAGGAATTTTACACTTTTACAAAACTATGAAAAACCATTCTGGATATTTATTCTACGTGAGTTAAGGTTCAAATTTTTTGCCTTTATTAGGTTTCCTTAATGTAAATTTTAAAACAACACTTAACTAATCCGACAATTTCCTTTCAGTATTATTTCTACACATAAAGCCATAACATGTAAAAAAATATGTCTAGGACAAAGAACTCATTATTTGGATTTACCTAAATTGCAATGGGAAAAATTGATTTGGGTCATGAACTTTTCGGTTCACGCACAGGGTGAAGGAAAGGATTAAGTTCGTGAACCGAAGTTCCACTGTATTTGAGAAGAAGAGGTACAAAAATAGAAATTTCATTTCCAGTACTTGTCTGTAAAATGCTCTTAATATGCAGACAGTCGTGAAAATTGTTCACGAAACTGTATATAGGCAATTGTATAGATGGATGCATTCAAATGCGCGACAATTTTCTCTTTTTTTTTAACACTTTGGCATTGGTTATGTATAGAAAAGCGTTCGCCATTTTAAAATGTGTACTCTTTAGAAAATTGCATCATTTATCTAAAGTGGCTTCGTGCAATACGGACAAGGATCTGAATAGCCCTTAATAGAAGCAATTAGGAATTATTGAAGATAAATAATGCTCGCAATCTAACACGATTATTCCCTTAGAAAAAGCTGTCTGGTAATAACTATAAATGATAATTATTTGGTGCACCACTAACGAATTTAGTCGGACGATAGCGTAGAAAATATGGAAATGTTACTGCTAACTGGTAATCGAGGTAATTGCCCCAAATTGAGCGGAATGGACGAATATATACACTACATATTCATGCATTCAGCCTATCTGATTTTATACGACTCCCATGGGTGAAACTCTAGCCAGTAATATAGATAAAGAAATAACAATAGCGACTAATATACGCTATTACCACAAATACAATTACGTGGATGGAAATATGCAGCCAGATTACGTTATGAACAAGCAGAATGCCACGTTATGTTTTACTGAAATTACTAATGTTTAGATAAAAACAGATTTGAATTATTTTAGAAAACTTCGAAATAAACATACGATGTATGCTTGTAATGATAATATCACGTAAAATGGTTACCCTAAGCTGCGCAGCGTTGCCTGTGGTTAACATGACAACAATATTACTACAGTTTTTGTTCTATGCATGCTAGCTAGAAGTTTTTAGCACAGGTGCATTTAGTATAAGTCTCTGAATGATCCTATCTCAAAAAAAAATCTGATATGTCAATTTTAAATTTTTGAGGCAGCATACATTCTAGATTTGGTCACCCCATTGCAAGTCCGTAAAAATTTAAATTTTACCATTAAATATCTAGATATCTATATTGATCTGATAAAAACAAAAAATACAGCATAATAGTATATGTATATAAGAGATTATATTAGTGTTAAAAAATAGATTTAGCTTTAATATTTCAGATTTAACATAGCTTTTTGTTTATGTTGCCTATATGGGCAACACCATGCATTAAAGTCTTGCATACAATTATATGTGATACTTGATTTAAATTATATTTAAAGTGAATTGCAATTACAAATACCTTAATATATGTTCGTATATGTTTTACACTAAATTCAAATTGTTTTTAACACTACCCTGCCAAAAATAAACTTGAGAAAAACTTAAGAAAAACTCAACTTTTGAAGTGAAACAGCCAAAAAACTGCAGTTTGGACGAAATCTATGCAAAAAAAACTATAAAAACAACTTAGTTTTTCTGAAGTTCATTTTTTTTTAAATGAACTTCAGAAAACCTTTAGAAAAACTCAACTTTTGAAGTGAAACTGCCGAAAAACTGCATTTTGAACAAAATTTATGCTAAAAAACTAAAAAAAGAACTGAAAAAAAATTAAAGAATAACTTAAGTTTTTTAGTCTTTCTTAACTTCGTCTTTGGCAGGGTTTTAATGTATAATATTTCCTTTAGTGTGTTTAAAAACATGAAAAAAAATATGTAATTTTTTAGACTGCGGATGCATGGTGTTGCCTATAGGCAACATTTTAATTTTTTTTTAATTTGATAAAATAAATGGTTTTTTTACATGGGACACTTAAACTTGATGCCAACTTGTTGAATTTCACCAAAAAGAATTTTTTTTCATTGTACAAAATAATTCATGCAGCTTAGGGTTTTAATTAACATAAAAACTAAAACTTTAAAAAAAGAACCACATTAGTATTATAATTTGGTACATCTCCAATTAATAATGGGTCTATTTACGGAATTTTCACTTGGTGTGGCCACATATTCGTGGATGTAAGGAACCTATACGTACATATAGACACAAATGCCTAAAAATATATTTCCAAATACAGTATGCTCAATTTTAGATGTGTCCATTTATGGCATTTCCCTATGTATAATTTCTATATATATATATATATATATACAAACATCAGATGATGTATAGATACATTCTCATTAATGGACATAAGGACCTATTAAAAGTAAATATATTTCCAAATATAACAAATCTCTGAAGTGTGTTTAAAATATGTAACATTCCTTTTGTACCATATATCATACCTACAATTTTGGAAGTGTATGGTTTTATATTTCTACATATCAAAAATACCCCTTTCTCTTACGAGCACCCCAGCCATATATGGACATAAATTTAGGGGCAAATTATGGGTACATATTTTCAAATATGTCCAATTTTACATCTGTGTTTATATATGTGATAGTATCATGACATAACCATACATACAAATATCGAAAGATGTATGGCCATTTACATATATCAAAAATACCACACCTCCTGTGGGCATCCCTGCCATATGTGGAAGTAAATTTAAGGGCCAACATTGTTTATGTAATATTCCCATTGCTTAGCCATATATACAAATATTTGAAGATGTACATTTACACATAAAATATTTTCTTCCCTGTGGTCATTACTGTCATATATGGACATAAATGCCAATTAAGGGTATACATATTTCCAAATATGTCTAATTTTAGATGTGTTTATAAATTTAATATCCCCTTTTCATGGCCATATATACTCATTTCTGTGGATGTTTGGTCATATATGGATTTACATGGTCATATATACGCACTCTAATATATAAAGATAAAAAGGCTATATACTTCCATATATATCTATACCATACATATTTTTCCACATGGGACTGCGCATGGAATCTCAACCTAATATAGTGCATGAATACAATGTAGATAAATCCATCAAATTCAATAAATGGGATGCGCATAAATCTAGATTGAAAACAACTCGCAGACCTGCAATTTCGTTATCCACCGACGTTTTATCCATTGTATGTAATAACTTTGGTAATAAGTAAGCACGAACAGTACTAATAATATAAATAAAATATTTCAGGATGGTAAAATCCGTCAACAAACCTTTTTAGGATTCAGTTTTTTTCCCTCTTTGTTCAACATTTGAAAAGCATTCGCAAATGATATTTTATGAAAAACAGTCTAACGTACATATATATAGTAAGTATACGAAATATATACATGTTGCGATTCTCATTACGCGTTAAATAACAGCATTATCTGATGAGCAGGAAATTGGATCTCATGCTATCGTTTAAGTAAACTTTTGTCAGATGTATATATATATATATGTGTGTGGGCGGATTTTAGTCTAAATCTGGCTAGACTCATAGAAGGAAGAGGAAAAAAAGCACAGTTTTTATTAAATACCGTGCAACAAACGAATGAGAGAAATTTGTTGAAAAAAGTAAGCTACCTTCGCAACATTTGCATTTGCCATTTATTACAAGGCTCTCATTTATTAGAAATTTAAATGTATTCAAGGCATTGATGAAATCTTTTGAAACTTATATATGGCTTAGGAAGGGGAACATAAGAGCGAATAGATCAATGGGAAAGTACACAGTGAAACGGTAATAATGGGATTTTTGTTCAAGATTGCATTTTGTTTATTAGAATCCGCTAGGGTTATTGTTGCATTAAGGGGGTCACAACCCTATCACTTTCAATGGGGGAAATTTTCAAACCTACTTTCAGCCAAACAAAAAGAGATGAAATAAAAATAAAAATTGTTTAAAATAGCTTGATAAATCAGCAATTGCATAATTAATTCGTTTTTGACTTTGAAATG
>JAQGBW010002565.1:0-19350 GCA_034698625.1 Julus scanicus
ACGTCGTATGGACGGCTGTTCAAGACGTCTGTACGACGTCGAAACCAGACGTCTATACGCCGTCTTTTTTTTGTCAAGGATGACGTCGTATGGACGTCGTATTTTGGAAAAGGCGACGTCGGTCAGACGCATTTTACGACGTCTTCACGTCGGTTTGTGCTACGTGGGTATCATAGGCCTAAAAAGTGTTAAATTAGGCCCTAATAACCTAGGCCTAAATATTAAATCATTAGTAGGTCCAAAAGACGTCATTATTTGGTCCTCAATACGTCATTAGTAGGTCCAAAAGACATCATTAGTAGGTCCAAAAGACATCATTAGTAGGTCCAAAAGACGTCATTTTTTAATCCAAAAGACATAATTAAAAGTTCCTAAAGACGTCTCTTGGGTGATGTGTTTTCACGTCATTTTTTAGGACAAAAATGACGTCTTTTAGACCATCAAAAATGACGTCTAAATGACAAAATTTGCTACTTGGAAGTTCAGCTGGTAACAATTAGCATATTGAGAGGCAGGGTTGCGGCTAGGGTATTACCATAAGCCTAATGGGGGTCATTCACCCTGGTCGCCATGTTGTTACCGGCTTGGCCCTCGCCAGATGCGGCCGGTACCCTCGTGGGGCGTTATCACCTCCGCAGGGGAAAGCCAGCACCTGGGTGTGATGTCATTAGGAGGGGTAGGTATCAGCATGGTGCCCCTGGCACTTCTTTTTGGAAGTTTAATGCCTGTCTTACACAGTGACCCATTGTCCTCTGCCCCCTAACTTGTTTCTCCCCCACAGTCACTCCTGGGGCGGATCCCTTAAAGGGTTGATCCATCCCGTGACATAAGAGTTGGCATAATGTTTGTTTGTGCTCAAACGTAGTGTAAGGTCCCAAGCTGACCCTTTTGGCACTTTGACCCAGAGCCACAACTACTGCCAATAGGTACCTCATTGGAGTAAGGTTAAGTCCGTTCTTTGGTCTCCTGTTTCCAGGGTATAAGGGCAGGGACTGAACCTGAAACGTGGTCTTCTTGTGAGCATCATATATCAGGAGTTAACATGTGGAAACAACTGACGATTTTTGGTCCTTTGTTATGTAAGTTTGAAATTTCAAAATTATAGTCCCCATAGGCTCTCCTCTAGATCCTAAAGACTCCCAATCTTGGTGATACCTCGACTCGGTCCACTGTTTAGTGTAGTATTGTCGCGATCTAACCAGTAATACCGTTTTGATTTTTGTCTTTTTAGAAAGATATGTTTGGATATATGGGAATTGTAAAGTGATTGCGCAAGACTGGATGTAGTTTGAAGTTCTGACTTTAGCCACGCCTCATATAAAAAGTTCAAACAATTTATGACTTTCTTGATCGTGTAACTCCAACTTAATGACAATTGAAAGAAAGTACGAGAAAATGCAAAAAAGGAACTCTGTTTACAAGTTGTTATGCTACCAGACGTACCTACGTAAAATCTAAGTGCAAATTAAAAAAAAATCTCGGTCATACATTGGCGAGTATAGTTTACATATATAAGTAATTCACACTTACATGGCATTAGTCGTAACAATTGCTTGTGGGATATAAAATGATTGTTGTCTTTTCCCTTTAATTATTTGCATTTTGTTCACTTTGTTTCTGCTTGCCGTAAAACCTACTGTGCATGTTATCAATTAATTTCCCTAAACGATTGCTTCTGTACTCATTACTTTGTTTCGTTTGAATAAACATGTAATGTTGAATTCTATCTTAAATTTGTTTTCAGGGTTTTCTGTAAGGAAATTATTTTATATAAATGACGTCTTTTGGACCAAATAATGACGTTTTGAAGACATGTTTTTGGATATGCATTTACACATCATTTTTTAGTCATTTTTTTGTTCAAAAATGACTTCTTTTGGACCATCAAAAATGACTTCTAAATGACGAACTTTGCTACTTGGGTAGGTTGTTGGTTATGCCATGTTGCTTTAGCAGCACCCATATGGAAAAAATATATATGGAAAATATAGTGCAAATGTATGGAATATATATGGAACATATATTAAAAATATAGTGAATATATAAGTAAACCATATATAAAAAAAAATGCTCAGCAGGGATTGAACCCACATACCTTAACTTTCCAGTCCAAAAGCTTAACCACATACCTACCGATGACTTCTTGAGGGAACAGCATTGAAAACTGTATAGATTCAAGTTTGTATGCAACTCGATGGAAATCAGAAGAAATTTCTAAGTTATTCGTGCCAAAATATTATTTTGGTCAAAATTTTTAACACGATTGTGTTATGCAATAGTATGCCTAAATTTGTCGCGGAACACTAAAATATGCTTACATTTGTCGTGGCACACTAAAATATGCCTACAATTGGCATGACACACTAAAATATGCCTATGTTCATTGAGGCATGCTAAAATATGCCTACATTTGTCGTGGCACACTAAAATATGCCTATAATTGTCATAACACACTAAAATATGCCTAAGTTCGTTGAGGCATGCTAAAATATGCCTACATTTGTTGCGACTCACTAAAATATGCCTGCATTTGTTGCAGCACACTTAAATGTGCCTAAATTTGTCATGGCACACTAAAATATGCCTACATTTATCATAGCACACTAAAATACACCTAAGTTTGTTGGGGTACACTAAAATATAACTGCATTTGTTGCGGCACACTAAAATGCACCGAAATTTGTTGCGGCACTATTCATTTCCAACTATTTATTTTTACAATATATTAGTCATATATTGTAAATATATTCTTAACATTCATTTCCAATCTATTTTAACAATATATTTGTCATGTGCATTTTGAAATGAATTTCCAAATTAGATATTTTTACAATATATTTGTCATGTGCATTTTGAAATGCATTTCCAAATTAGATATTTTTACAATATATTATATTTTGTAACAATATATTTGTCATATATTTTCTATATACTGTAAATATTAAAGCGGAACATACCCTTTCAACCCTACTTTCACCCTAGCAAATGCTAGGACTTGCTGTTGTTCTCCTAGGACTAAAAATTGTCCGTTAGAATTAAGTTCGACCTTATTCCCAAATGGGATGTCGAACTTAAACCCGGATATTTGCTAATGCAAATTTCCCCTAGTTAATCCTTTTAATAAAGGAATTCCTGAAATAGGAAAGGAGAACAAAAGGAATGACCAATTCCCAAGGCCTAATTAGCAAATGCTAATTGGGTCCCTCAGCAAGCAACTTTTAACATGTTCACTGAATTTAGGTCAGTAGCCAAAATTGTCCCCTAGAGCCAAATCGCTCTGTATTAGGACCAAGCTTTCTAGTGGCCACCTTCTGTTACGTGTGCCCTTACTTTAGAGTATATAAGGGCATACAATTCCTTTGTCAGTGAGAGAAGGAGGGAGCGCAGTAAACTGTCCCCTACCATGAATGCTTAGGCTATAGAGCTTTCGCTCCTGTTACCTATTGAGAACGTCTGTTAATAAAGACTTGTGAAGTTTGAACCTATATTTTCTCTTCGACTATATTTCTTTTAACACACACCACTCCTAGTAGGACTCACATTATAAGTCCTACTCTAGTTCACTCTCCGAGGCCTGCTTCCCTCGAGCATCGTACCTGGTGCAATAACACAGCAGTTCGGCCTTAAGAAAGTCGAACTCTGTTATTTCCGACCGTATCCGGCTAACAGCCTGACTTCGGTCCTTCCTTTCACTTTTCAAGTGAAAGGGCACGTAAATGGAAACGTGGACTCGCGTCTGAGTCAAAATTCGACTCCCCTTGGTGCAACGATCAATGATTTAACTGCACCAAGTGAAATTGACCCATCGGTCAGTTCAATACAGACCCACAGTGGAGATGACTTTCTCTCCATTGGAAGATTCACCCAAAGATCGCATTCTCCCATAAGGGCACCAAGTAAACCCAGTGCTTCAACTCATTATCGATCGACCTATCGTGGTTATTACAGTTCGGGTTCACCACACCACTGTGTTGAGAGGACAGTTGATCTGTGAAATTTCAACTGGTAACATCTGAGGATTCAGGAAACTACCAAGACTGAAGTTTTACTCCAGTATCTTGGGATAGTGACATCGTCAATTGCCTTGGCCCCCAGTTTACTCTGGCATTGGGTCCTGTCAGTCAAATGAATATCCTCAACCCAGCTCTCCACCAGCTTAAGATAGGACTTACCTTATGTTGTCATATAATCGTTGTATAATCCAGTGCAGCTAGTTCTATCTGGTCGACTGAAAGGCGACTTAACTAAATAAAGGGGTTTTCTGTAGTAAAAGACTTTTGTGTATAAATTAGAATTAAGAGGTTTATTTCACTTACAGCTTTTACAGAGATACATCTCCAGAAGATTTGTTTATCCAAAGGTAAGTTGTTCAGTTTGATTGGCTGGGGGAATTAACTCGATAATCAACATATCCAGTGATATTCCAGAAAGCAAGGGGGTCGATGGTGAACCTGTCAGTGAACCGACCTGTTGGCATCTGGGTGTAAGAAGCCAACGAACAGAAGCCAACAGTTTTTTAATCTTCCTTGCAGGTTGCCATTTTTATTCCAATAAAGTTTTCATCCACTGGACATAATCAACTAAAATTGTTATTTAAACATGTCTTCTGTGTTTTAATAACTTGTGTGTCCCCTACAGGTTTTCACCATTCATGACATTTAACAAATATGGCATTTTTTACATGCAGACCAATTTTTCTAGAGAAACATAATATTTGTAAAGAAGTGTATTTATTGTTAATATGTTGCCAAATCCTTTTAATTCACAAACTGCATATATGGGCCATCCATAAATGATGTCACGCACTAAGGGGAAGAGGGGATCCACACGTTTGTGACAATGTGTGACGAGGGAGAGGGGGTGTTTAAGAAATTTGACGAAACGTCAAAAATTAAAATGTGATTTTTGAATTTTTTTATTTATTTAATAATTAATTAACCCTTTCAGTTCTTCTTTTAAGTGGCTGAAGGGATTAATCTGATGAAACTTATTACACATGTTTATGTGGTCTATATTACTGACATCTGCTATATTTTTCTCCTAATTCCACGACTCTTTAGAGGGGGCAGAGCTTTCTGACATCATATTTAAGGGAAAAGGTCAGACTTTTTGTGACCAAGTGTGACTTGGGGGAGGAGGGGTCAAAAATTTGCCAAAATCGCGTGACATCATTTATGGAAAGCCCAATCCCAGGTAACACAAAAATGTTGGGCCAAAAGGATTGATATGATTGATAAAATGTTGGTATGCCAACTAAATTATATTGGCCCAATGTTCGTAAACCAGCGATGAGCCTACATAGGATTGCTTTATTGTGTAATGTTGGCCCAACATAAAAAGCCAATGCTGAAATACCAACCAAATCATGTTGGCCCAATATTAGCCCTTTATGTTGTGCTAACATTTGGCCAACATAATTAGGTTGGCATGTTAACATTGAGCCAACATAATTAGGTTGGCATGCCAACATTAGGCCAACATAATTAGGTTGGCATGCTAACATTAGCCCAATGTCAACCCTACATGTTAGGTGAACATAGCATCATGGGGCATTTTTATGTTGGGCCAACATTGGCTACTAAATTATGTAAGCTGAATGTTTTCAAAAATATAGGGCCAATGTTGGGCCAACATTGACCCATCACCATTTGGTTGTTTGAGATTCAACTGCCTCAACCCAAGCTGGGCCAATGTTGGGGTATACATTGCTTTGCCAACGTAAATACATTGGCACTACGTTGGCAGCTAATGTTGAGCCAATGTATGGGTCTCTATAAAATAGGCGGTAAATTCAAATATATTGAAGTCACATTATTTTTACCATGCACACATACGTAGATGAACATATATAAATACAATAAATAGCTTAAAAATACATACAGAAAGAAGGTTTTGAACCACTGACAATAGGCATAGCAAAGCAGCATCTTTTCTCTAAGCCAAGTCAGCTTGAGTTTAATGGAAGTAAGGAAGAGGTAATGCATGAAAGAAAGGGAGTTCTCCTTCAAAATAAAAAAATAACAATGTATACCAAAAACAGTATTAATTACTATGGAGGAATATAAAATAGTGTGATTACACAAGGCATTGCAACACTACCATTTATTCGACGTTGAGCCAACGCTGGGCCAACATATGTTTGCCAACAATTGGCCGCTGGTTGGCAGACAACGTTGGGCCAACATAACTTTGCTAAGCTTTTGCCAACGGTTTCCACCCGACGTTGAGCCAACGTTGGGCCAGCATACGTGTGCCAACAATTAGCCGCTCTTTGGCAGACAATGTTTGGCCAACATAACATTGCTAAGCTTTTGTTAATGGTTGCCACCCGACGTTGAGCCAACGTTGAGCTAACATAACATTGCCAAGCTTTTGCCAACGGTTGCCCCCGAAATTGAGCCAACGTTGGGCAAACACGCGTGAGCCAACAATTGGCCGCTGGTTGGCAGACAACGTTAGGCTAACATAACATTGCTAATGCTTTTGCCAACGGTTGTCACCCGACGTTGAGCCAATGTTGGGCCAACATACGTGTGCTAACAATTAGCCGCTGGTTGGCAGACAATGGTGGGATAACATAACATTGCTAAGCTTTTGCCAATGGTTGCCACCCGACGTTGGGCCAACATATCTTTGCTAAGCTTTTACCAGCGTTTGCCACCTGACGTTGAGCCAACATTGGGCCAACATACGTTTGCCAATGCCAACCCTTTGCCAATGGTGCCAACCACTAACCAACATTGGCCCAGCGTTGAGTGTTACTTGGGATATTACTTGTTCTGTGAAATTAAAATATGTACCCAAGTAGCAATGGGAAACCAAACATTTATGGAAAAAATTGATTTTAAACTGGTGAAAAGGTATTGTAAACTGAAAAACTGATGGTTAACTAATTGTTAACTGATATTCTCTGGTTATCACAATGGACACTTATTGGCAAATAAATTGCAACCAGTCAACTCATAGCTAATCGGTTGCAAGGTTGCAATGTGAAAGCACATGCGATCAATTCTTAAAAAAAGTATCTTACTGGTTGTCAAGTGGAGTCAACTGATTGAAAACTGGCCGCTACAAAACTGATTGCTATTGTTCATAGTTTGCAAACAATTTTAATGAAAAGATTGGTTGCAAGGTGGTGTCAAAATAGTTGCAATTTAATTACATGCAAACATGCATTTAGACCTCTTTTAATGCATTTTTTTCAAGGAATTATCGGTAGGTAACGGGTAAGGTATTGGATTGGGAGCTGAAAGAATGTTGGTTCGAACCCTGCTGAGCGTGATATATTTTTTTCCACGTATTCATAATCAAACTTGCAACTAAATTGTTTGCAAACTGGTTATATTTGAGACAAATTCAATTACCTGTACTTACAATATGTGAATAAGTCGCACTTAAGGATTGCCACCAGGATGCCCATCAGGTGGCCAAACACAACAGTCACACTTATTTTCGCTCGTCTCTTCGATTTTTTTAGGCCTAACTGTTGCTTTAATCGTTAGGCCTACAGGACAATGGATGAAAACAATATCCCTGGATCAATGGACCTACCCTGTACTCTCAAATTAATGCAGATTGTTAAATCAATTTCATCTACATTCAAGCTTATTTGTGCTGCAAAGTCGTCCAACAATGAACAAAGAAACGAAATTGGAATGAACCTCAAGATTATGAAAGACTGCGTTATATGGATAGACAGGGTCAGGTCAGTGGGCTTTGGTACCATATTACGCAAAATAAAAGATACACGAACCGAAACACTGGCACCTGCTTTGGAAAATTCATTGCATGACACCCTCCAGGATATCAACACAAAAATCGGAAATTTAGCTGAAAACATTTAAAAATTCAGAAGTTAATCGACCGAAGACCCACAGAGCAGTTATGCGTGGGTAATTTACATGAAAATACAACAAGTGAAGCGCTCAACTTATTTTTTTATGCGCGTCATTTCGGATAATGTTGAGGACCTACTGAAACCAGGTCTATGGCCACACGACGTTACGGTCCGGCAGTTTAGAGGTAAAAATCCCAAATTGGCAACTGACGTACGACTAAAGCCGACTGATACTCCTGGAGTTCTTACAGATAACACCCGCAATTCACCTAATCAAAGGACCACTCATCAAGATGGCAAACCCTGGGGTTCTGCAGATAAACAATGACTAAGAGCTAAGACGCCTGTGATTTCTCATCGTGGGGTGCTTAATGTGAAAATTTTGTATTTGAATGCTAGATCTATGTTGCCAAAATTGGATCACATTGCAATGCTAATTAGTGAGTATTCACCTGAAATGATCGCTATATCGGAGAGATGGCTTGAAAGCAAAATGCCCTGATCAAGTTGTTAATCTCGCTGGATATGTTATTGCTCGTGCTGATAGACTGACCCGCGGTGGAGGTACTGCCATATATATTACTGATAAATGGCCGTTCACGATAGCCCTTATAGTGCAAGAGCCTGGGATAGAGGCCGTTTCCATTGATTTACCAATGCGACATGGCGTTGTTCATGTATCTGTGTTATACCGCTCGCCAGGTAAGATTACCCCTGTTGATTTTGACGTGATCGCCTTATTGAGATGGATACAATATTGTCACCTTAGAAAAATTGCATTTTTACCAAATAAAATTTACGTTTTTAATAAAGAAAATTTGCGTTTTTAACCATAGAAAATTTGTGTTTTTACCATAGAAAATTGCGTTTTTACCAAAGGAAATTTGCATTTTTACCAAAGAAAATTTGCATTTTTACAATAGAAAAATTGCGTTTTTACCAAAAAAATTTGCGTTTTACCATAAAAAAATTACAATTTTACCAAAGAAAATTTGCATTTTTACAATAGAAAAATTGCGTTTTTACCAAAAAAATTTGCGTTTTTACCATAGATAAATTACGTTTTTACCCAAGAAAATTTGCATTTTTACCATAGAAAATTGCGTTTTTCAGTTTTCATGTCAATTTTGAAAGGTCATTTTCAACATTTCAAATTTTTTCCCCACATATTCTGGAGGCCCGTGATCCTAAAAATCCTGGGCCCGGGGTATTTTCCCCTTTCTCGTCAAGCCTGCTGGCGCCCCCCTATGACAGCGCCCGGGTCAGCTTGCTCCCCCCCCTCCCCTTCCTAGCTACGCCTCTGCTACCACAGCGACTTTTGGTCTGCCCTAGACAGTTTACGAGGGTAGGGGGAAACTTGTTTTCCAACCGTCGACTGAAGCGAAATCGAAAATTTGCATTTTTACCATAAAAAAATGTTTTTAACGTAGAAAAATAGCGTTTATAATGTAGAAAAATGGCGTTTTTTCAAAACGAACCGACGGCCCTACATGTACGCATGGGTGCTTTCCCCGACAACGTTTAGTTCCTATATAAGCCCATAGATAGCTTTTTACCCCTAAAACATTCCCAGCTGACGTCATTTTTAGGTTCTTTTTTTATAAATGACCAAATAAACTTTGTAAAAAAATGTAGTGGAGGGGGTTAAGTAGGGGAAATGATCAGGGCCCTATATATCAGGAACATGCCTAGGGCCGACCATAAAGTGGACCTTATATACAGCTTTGAAAAATGCCTAGGGCCAGCCATAAAAGGGCGCAAGCTTAAATTTCAGTTATTAAAGTTTATTTAAGCATATATTAGCTTAATTATGTTAGGCATATTCCAAATATATAGGGCCCTGATCATTCCCTTCACTTAATTTTGGCAGTTTATACATTTTTTGACAAAGTTTAGCTGGTCATTTATACAAAAAAAGACCAAAAATGACGTCAATTGGGGGTGTGATTTGTAACTGGTCATGTAAAATGAATAAATGACTAAATAATGACGTCCAAGAAAGACGTTTTGTGAAAACGGTTATTTAAAAAAAATGACCTAAAAAATGACGTCCAAGGGGGACGTTTTTCGAAAATGGTCACTTACAATCTGCTGAAAGTGCCCATATTATATACATTTTACGAGAATTAATGGTCAGGTAACGATGCATATTATGACTTGATTATTGCTATAATATATTAATCTAAATAAACAAGTTAGATGAATATATTCTGTGAATTGTAACGTTAATTACGATTTTTTTTGCAAATACACACCATAGGACCGTGCTGCACAACTTAGGTAGCCTATATATACCTACAAGTTTAACAAGTTTGAAAATATGTTGCTATGGCTTGATGCTATGGCAGCACAAGATAAAACTTTAGAAATTCATCATTTTGGGAGGATGGCCTGGATATACCATTAGTTATTTTAAATAATTGGGGTATCCAAAGCCATACTTGTGCCTTAATCAGGCCCTAATGTCATATGCCTTAAAAGTCTCAAATTAGGTCCTAATAACCTACGCCTAAATAAGTACTAAATTAGGCCCTAATATCTGAATAATACATGATAGGTTGTTACAAACAGGGAGGGGGGAGGGGAAATTGAATGGACACACTAACATTAGAAGACTTTTTTTTCTGACTGAAAAAGACATCTTTTTTCCCTTAAAAAAGTCGTCCTTTTTTCCTTTAAACAGACGTCTTTTTCCCCTTAAAAAGACGTCCTTTTCCTTTTAAAAGGACATAATTTTTCCCTAATAAAGTACGTCATTAAATATTTAAAATGACGTTTTTTTTTCTTGAACTTCACCTCATAAGTGTGTGACATTATGACCTCGTTTTTTGGTCATTTTTAAGGTCAAAGATTATTTTTTGACAAAGTTTAGTTTGTATAAATGACGTCCAAGAAGGACGTTTTGTGAAAACGGTTATTTATAAAAATTTGGACCAAAAAAAAGACGTCATCTGGTCATATTTTGCTACCTGGGGTGGCTCTGTATAACGTTATTGACGTTAATATAGAGTCAATGTGGCTCTGTATTAACGTTAATAACGTACGTGGCTCTGTATTAACGTTAATACAGAGCTAATGTGGCCTTTACCCAAAATTATAAAAAATACCATAAAAATTATGTTAATTGTTGAAAATAAGTGAAGATGTTGAAATTTTTTTAACTTACGAGATGACTTTTTGGTAGTTCGCTAATATTTGCATACTCATTTAAGGGCCATTTTCAGAAGAGTTGTTAAAAATACTTTTATTTTCAGTTAGATATATAGCTCCGAAGAAATCGAGTTTAAAAGAAGCGGAAAAGCTGCACAAGGTCAGTCTAGTTGATTTTTCTAACTTAAAAAACCAAAAATTCATCTTCGATGTTTCGGCCAAGCATCCCTTCGAGGATTCGCGATCAAAAAATCTATGAAAAAACTATTTTTTTGATTCTAGGGTTTGGAGACTGCCATCAAGAGTAACATCGAGCACGACCTGAAGGAAAGGGCCAGCAAGGAGGGCTAATAAAGTCGCAAGCGAAATCGAAGAAAAAGAAGAAATAGTGAGTCTTGCTTTAAACTCTTGAGCATAAGTTTGTAATATTTAACGATATTAATAATTAAAATACTGAGTTTTATTTGACTGTCATGCGTATAATTTCAATATCGCACAGGGTTAGTTTAGTTTGGATAGATTTGGGCTAATGTGAGCTTTGGACCTTTTGCATATTCATCCAATAACTTGTTCACGGCTTTAGTTTTATGCGGCGCAAGTTATTTGCAGCAAACGTTTTTGCAGCGCAAGTTTTTGGCAGCGATTTGGCATAGAGTAAATTAATGTTTTAATATAATTAATGTCAACTCTTCTTGGGCCATTTCTTGCAGTTGTTGTTTGCCAGTTATTTTTTTTCCACACCTGAAAGTGTGAATGATGCCACAAATTTTCAATTATGTTGATGTCTGGTGACTGAGGTGGGGTTTGTAACCTTCTGCAAACATTATACAGCAACCACTCGTGAGATATGATGGCCGTATGTTTGGGGTCATTATCTTGTTGGAAGATAAAGGTGCCCTGCATGTTTAAATTCTCTACATTTTTTTCAAATTATCTTGCAAAATGTTCACAAACATTTGTGCCATCAATGAAAGCAAGATTCCCGACACTTTTTGACGATACACAGCTCCAGACCCTAGCATGGCCTCCTTTACGTTTCACTGTGAAAGACACTTTGTTTATTTAGCACTGATTCAGAGTCCAGAAACGTTTTAATTATATAGCCAACTGTTGACAGAGGTAATTTGAGCATTTTGGCAATTTCCCTATGTTTCCTTTACATTTCTCAGCTCTATAACTTTGGGTAGTTATGCTATACGTACATGTACTGACCCAAGTAGCCAAAAGTTGTTGGGCCAATGTTGGGAATATGTTGTTTCGCCAATGTATATACATTGGCACAACGTTGGCAGCCAATGTAAAAATGTCTTTTGTTTTAATGTTGGGCCAATGGGTTAAAACAACGTTGCCCATCATCAACAAATAATAAAGGCCCATCATTGTTTTTAAAGGTTGGGCTAATATAATATCAATGTAACCAAAATATGTTGGGCAAATGTTGTGAATACGTTGCTTTGCCAATGTAAATACACTGGCACTACGTTGGCAGCCAATGTTGGGTTAATGTACAAATGTCTCTTGTTTTAACATTGGGCAGCGCTAATGGGTTAACACAATGTTGGGCCAATGTTGGCTAATTGCATATAAATGCATTGGCCCATAATCAGAAAATAATAATGGCCCATCATTGTTTTTAAAGGTTGGGCCAAAATAATATCAATGTAACCAAAATATGTTAGGCAAATATTGGGATTACGTTGCTTTGCCATCGTAAATACTTTGGCACTACGTTGGCAGCTAATGTTGGGCCAATGTTAAAATGTATCTTGTTTTATACGTTGGGCCAATGTTGATTTGTTGCTATAAATTAGGCGGTAAATTCAAATTTTTAATTAAATCGTTTATAAAACCATGAATAAGGACGTCACATTATTTTTACATACCGCAAGAGGGTTTTGAACCACTGACCATAGGCATGGCGAACCAGTATCTAACCTCTAAGCCATTGAATCAGCTTGAGTTTGATGGAAGTAAGGAAGAAGTAATGCGTGAAAGAAAAAGGGTTTTCCTTCAAAATAAAAAATAACTATGCAACTATGTAGGAAATGATCAGGGCCCTATATAAAGCTTTCGAAAAAGCCTACGGCCGGTCATAATAGGGCGCACCTTAAATTTTAACTTTTAAAGTTTATATAAGCTTATTAAGCTAATACATATATGCTTAAAAAAATTTAATAGTTGAAATTTAAGCTTGCCGGCCCTAGGCATTTTTAAAAGCTATATATAGGGCCCTGGTTTTTCCCTAGATTGTGATGTTAGGCCTAATTGTTTGAAGGTTTGAAAAACGCAATTTTTCTACGGTAAAAACGCAATATTTCTATGATAAAAAACAGTTTTTCTATGTTAAAAACGCAATTTTGTAAGCTAAAAACGCAATTTGCCTATGGTAAAAACACAAATCTTCTTTGGTAAAAACGCAATTTTTTATAATTAAAATGCAAATTTTCTATGGTATAAACAGAAATGTTCTATGGTAAAAACGCAATTTTTCTTTGGTAAAAACACAAATTTTCTATAATATAAAGGCAAGTTTTCTACGTTAAAAACATGTGATGATATATACGGCTTTGCCCTCTTTCCTTTTCCCCGGGCTTGACCCTGGCTCTCGGCGCCCCTGACTCCATTAATTAAAAATATACTTTCTGTGATGGGAGTCAAAAACATAAATAGTAAAACAAAACATATTGTTTATGGTACGTGGACTTCCGTTAGTTAATCATTAAAGTATACGTATTACTGTAAACGATATTGCTGTATCAATTTATAAACTTTAAATTTGTTTACACTTAATTTGTTTACATATTATGTCATAAACTTTTTTCTGGACCTAAACTACAGTTAATTGTTGCAAGAATAAATAATTTGCTTATTAAACAGCTGTACGTAATGCGCATTAAGGCTGTTTTATTTTGTTGTTAATTTTTATTTGCAAATTTGCAAAAAAAATACTGTATACCCTCTTAGGTTCTTATGTGTTAATTCACGCCAGACGAATTATGGCATGTCAAAGGCCACATAATCACACACGTTAAATAATATACAAAAAGAAAGTATGGCTATTTGTGGTTCTTTTGGCATGGTGAATGCCGACTCTCAAAGGTACTTTAAATTGACACCTTGCCGATTTTTTTTTTATTCTTTAAATTAGTCTTAAATTCATTTCTTGAGGTCAATTTAAAACATTTAAGTTTGAAATTCCTGCGAAAACGCTTAAAGTAATATGGTGGTCAATATGGCGCCGAGATAACGTACATTCTCATAGACTAGGCGCAGCCCGTGGCTAAGTGTAAACAAACACCAACACATTGTCAAGCACGATGAAAAGTAATACCAGTTTCAATTGCTAATGATTATTCTTGTTTAAATAAACAAAATGGACCGAAAATATTATTGGTGTATTGTGCCACAGGACATGAAGAAACACAAGAAATGGTTTAAAGCTATTCGACGAGACGTAGACAATATTGTTGTAAAGTTCGATGTTACAGTGCAGATTTAGGACTCAATGTCCTTCCAGCAGTGTTTATAGTTAAATAGTTGTTTCAAAAATTTTCTACAGCTATCACTGCACTAAATGATACCACATTTAGATCTATGCTCTGGGACAAGAGCTGCAAATATTAGTTTTCATGTAAGCACACTCCTAAAAGCTGAATATTAGGTACCACAGTTTCGCGCAAAACATGTGTACCTCAGCTTAAACTAACTCTGGAACTGGTGAACCAGAGCGCTACAAGGTGGTCATGCACACTTTGGGGGACATGGGGAACACTTACTTGCATTGAACTATTGTTCTCTTCTAGCTAGGCCTCGGCTTTGGTATTACAGGAACACATCTCCCTGTAATGGTACTTAAAACGAAAATACACATGCACACTTATTGTGGATCACAATTTTGGCTTAATGCCTAGATTTTATTAAGACACTTAACAAAAACTCCTCACAGTCACAACTGTAGAGGACAAAAGGCATAAAGTTTGGTGCCACGTGTTGCCACTGGTAACCAACCAAAAAAAAACACTTGGGATTGATAATATTAAAGTAATACACTAAACACTTAATTTCAATATCACAAGTATACTCACACAGGTGAAGTCCACATTGCCACTCCAATTTCCCATCTATTTCAGTTCAGAAAGCACTAAAACAATTAGGCCTCTGAGCACAAAAAAAACACCACGTTTTTCTCAAGATGTCCCACAGGAAGTTCACGACCTCACTAGGTCGAGCTGGAGATTAGAATGGCAAAAATGGCGGCCGGAATGTATGGGGTCAAAAACAGAAAACCCCTGCAAAAAATCGGCTTCCTTTAAGTCATGTGTCACGGCAAACCAATCACGTGCGTGTGCCAATCTTCCTATGTGTCATGACACATTTCCAGAAACTTCTAGAAGACACTGGAAAGTAATTGGGTGAAGCGCCATTGATTTGCCCACACACATGTCACACAGCAGCTAGGCGCCAAATTCAAAAACTGCTTGAATTTGAGCACCATCAATAACTGTAACAGATTTTGGCATATGCATGGAGAGATGGAAAATTACTTCCATCTCATCACATAAATCCATGCACATGTCAAACTTACTAATTAATTCGCTAATGCTGACACATGTGGTGAAACAAACACATTTGAGCCACCACATGTGCCCCACGTGAAATGCACACATCCCACGTGGCTGCTGCTATTACCCCGAAATAAAACTATACACAATACACCATGATACGTCCCAACCACCGAGTTGGGTAAAAACTTCAGCCTGGCACGTTAAACGTTAAAATTACTTTTGATTGATCTAAAACTTACTTAAAAATATATACATAACTTTAACTCGCGGGCGATCTTTTTCCAGCCTCGAAACAACAAAGGAATTTAAAACAGCTAGAGCTCGAGCTTACAAAAAGAGAGTGACCAACCTGGCTCCCTCTTGAATCTGGACCACCCTCCCTGCATTCTCAAGCTTTCCAGCAGACCTCGTTATGAATGCTGGTTAGCTCGGGAATGCAGAGAAGGTCACATTCTTGATTCGCTCATTAGCATATCTGGGCGGGTCCTGCCAGATTACCTTTGACCCCCCAACCTTAGGTCATAACAAAATAGGGGGTAAAATCATCTGAAACATTTTTCAAATCTATTTTTTAACACGTTTCTTAATTATCGATCTTTTATGTAATTATCGTTTTTAGGTGATCGCGTGAATCGTCAAATTATTATGTGGAATAAACGAGTGTTTTTAAAAATTTCCAGAAATGTTTCGTTCATATTTTTGGAGTTTACTTGCGAAATGTGAAAATAAGTTATAAAATCGGATTACAAGCGATAACACATTTCTCAGGAATTGTCCGCAATACACAACTTTTAAAGTCAGGTTTGATTTTTTTTGGTTTTGAAGTGTCATATATGAAAGAGCGGAACATTGATATCAGCTTTCTGGAAAACCAAATTACATTAAAATCAAGCTAGAATTGGAAGAGATATTCAGGAATAACATGCTGGAACTGGGTCAAAATCGCAAAAAAAAATCACGAATCGCAAAACATCGACAATCGAAGTCTCAAATGAATTTTAATCTCCAAAACCAAAATATAAAAAAATCAATAAGGGTTATCCGAAAATCTCTAGACACGGACCAAATGAGTTCTTTTTAAACCTAACGGATGAAATACTTTCGAGATTTTCCTTTTCGAGATTTTTTTCACTTGACATTTTGCCTCGCGAGATTATTTTGTAAGTTATTTTTTATGTCGATATTATTTTTTCGAAATTTTGACCTAGCACAAAATCGCAAAAACAAAATCTCGGAAAAAAAATCACGAATCGCAAAACATATCGAAAATCGAAATCTCGAATGAATTAAATTCTCCTGAACCAAAATATCGACAAATCAAAAAGGGTTGTCCGAAACTCCCAAGACACGTAGCAAATGAGTTCTTGTTTTTCTAACCTAACCTAACCTAACCTAACTGATAATATATATATACTTTCAAGATTTTTCTTTTTGAGATTTTTTTCACTTGACATTTTGTTTTTCGAGATTATTGCGAGGGCACTTTCAATGGGTGAAATTTTAAAACCTGCTCACGACCAAACAAAAAAGATTAAATAAAAATTAAAGTTGTTTAAAATAGCTTAATAAATTTGCAAGTGTATGGTGATGCCGTTTTTTACTTTGTAATGGTAATTTTTTTAAATTAATAAACAATTGTAAGGGCGTAGCTCTCGCGGGGTGAATCAACCGACACGATCAGGCATTCTGTAGTTACTTGGATTACGTTTTTAATGTTTAACAAAAGTATAAAACAGTTACAACTTAAACGCGTTAACGACGGACGCCCAAAACTCACGGGACTTAAATTATAAAGAAAAGCAAACACTCGAGTGGCTGATCTACCCGATCAGGCCTTTTTGGAACATAATCAAACCTTTCCAGCCCCCGAGCTCGCCTAATATAGTTTTCCACCCTGGTGGCGAGCTCGGGCGCTGGATTACATAATCTTCCAGAACAATCCTGCCTTTAACCCTTGACCCCGCTTACGCAATCACATGCTCTGGTATTCATATTTGCATACTCCCTATGCGCGGGACATTCCTTAGGAGGGATCACTTGGGGATCCTTACACAATTAAGTTTGAAAAATGTCCGTTAAATCGAATTCTCGTGCTGCCACCCATACAAAAAATGACTCAGAATTCTGCAAAAGTCATTTCTGCAGAATTTTGCCGAATTTTTTTTTTAAAAATAGTTAACAGAGGGAAGCGAACCCGGAAACTTGCCATTACCAACCTAACTCTTTTACCCACTCGGCCACCTTTAATACTTGGAAGTGAAGCATTAGAAAAGGGAGTTATGGTTAGCATATACTGCATGGGACATTATTACCATTAAGATTATAAATGCTCATATTTATTAAATATTATGTGATGTGAATGTTATTAGCGGGGTTTATTAGTTGTAAGGGGCTTATTAGAATAGAGAGGTTATTAGTTTGGAAGTGTTGTTAGTTTAAAAGGGTTATTAGTGTGGTGTGGTTATTAGTTTGGAGGGGTTATTAATTTGGAGGGGCTATTAGTTTGGAGAAATGATAATTTTGGAGGGGTGATAAGTTTGGAGGGGTTATAAGTTTGAAGGGGTTATTAGTTTAGAGGGGTTACTAGTTTGGAGGGGTTATTTGTTTCAAGGGGTTATTTGTTTGGAGGGTTTATTTGTTTGGAGGAGTTATTACTTTGGAGGGGTTGTTAGTTTAGAGGGGTAATTAGTTTGGAAAGGTAATTAGTTTGGAGAGGTAATTAGCTTGGAGGGGTTTTTAGTTTGGAAGGGTAATTAGTTTGGGGGGTTTAAAGTTTAGAGGGGTTATTATTTTGGAGTGGTAATTAATTTGGTGGGGTTATAAGTTTAAAAGGGGTTATAAGTTTAAAGGTGTTACTAGTTTGGATGGGTTATTAGTTTGGAGGGGTGTTTAGTTAAAAGGGATTTTTAGTTTGGAGGGGTTTTTAGTTTAAAGGGGTTTTTAGTTTGAAGGGGTTATTTGTTTGGAGAGGTTTTTAGTTTGGAGGGGTTATTAGTTTGGAGGGGTTATAAGTTTAAAGGGGTTTATTAGTATAGAGTATTTCTGCAAGTTTAAAGCATTTTTAAAATTCTGCAGAAATTTGGTTAAAAGCTATGCAGACCATTTTCTGGGAATATTAATTGCTAGAATTGCATCAGATTTCTGCAGAGTAGTTTCTGCAGGAAACGCACTGGGATATTTTTCTGGTGAATTCAGCACATTATTTTTGTATGGGTGTGTTTTAAAATTTCAGCCATGTAGGGTCGTGATTTACATAAACCATAACTTCCTTTTATAATGCTAATTCACTTCCAATTAAGTAATATGTACGTACGGGTGGCTAAGTGGGTAAAATTAATTAAGCGTTAGGCTGGTTTTGGCAAGTTTCCGGATTCCGTTCCCTCGATCTTTTAACTATTTAAAAAAAAATAGATTTTGCAGAATTGAATCTTGCAGATTTAATTAGACACCATAATTCTAAAACATACTTTTTTGCAGAAATTTAGGACGTTGAATTTTGCAGAATTCTTATAGTCATTTTTGTATGGGCAAAGTTAATACCTATCGATTTAAGTGCATTTTGTGCACTGTCGAATATTTGCCTATAAATAATTAAAACATTTTGTTCAGATATAGGGGAGACCGGGGCAGGTTGGATCATATTTTGTTTGAAATGTCATAGTACTACATTATATGGCTTCAAACAATGCAGTTTTTTCACAAAACCACAGCTTAACATTGTTATACAAAATAACCAACTTACCTATTTTCATTGTCTTCATTTCACCGAGTTATAAGGCGTGAAGCTAGCCAAGTCAA
>JAQGBW010002566.1:0-19345 GCA_034698625.1 Julus scanicus
CGGAATGTTGTCCCAATTAAACATGTAAATTTACTGTTGGTTCCTCGGGTTAGTTTCTGTTCTTTGAGATTTGGCCCAAATAAGTGGCTGCCCCAATTAACCGGTGGCCCAATTAAGCGGAATCGTCTGTATTTACATAATTTACAAAATGGCGACTGAAACAAACCCGGAGGGCAAATTTTCTTGCATATGTTTGTAAAAACGTGTGTATAAGTACAATGTACGTCTTGGTGGAGACCCGGCTTTAAACGCATCCAGAACATGTTTGAAAAACAACGCAGAGTTTGTGTGGTGAAACACACAAAAAAAAACAATTCATGACATGGTGATGTTCAGGGAGAATTTGGGTCATTGATGAATTCCAAGAAATAATGCGAATTATTGGGTTAAACGGGTCATGTTTTCACGTTAATTCGGTGTGTAAATATTTCGAAAACTAAGCATTTTTATACTTAAGATATTATTAAATAATGCGCTCGTTTCGGGACTCGTAATCTGATAAAAAGTGTAATCCAAAAATAGGTATATTTCTAAATCATTTTAAATACTGCTGTGTAATTAAAGTTACATGTTCTATTCCCGGTAGAAAAAAAATATTGGGCCATATTATGTCCCATATACGTACATGTCAATTATGTGATATTTTCATGTCTGAAAGCAAATTATGGCGTTTTATATAGATCGGTGTGTATATATGGAACATAATATGCACTTGAACTATAAATACACCTTATATATACCTCGAGCTACGGCCTTTCGATATAACGACTTTTTTAATTATGGCACAGTTTCCATTTAAGGCCCACAATGTTTCATTATAACGGCCAAAAAATAATGCTGTAATTAAAGAAAGTGGCCAAAAAATAAATTACCCCCAATTTGCACAAAAAAGGCGGATTTGGCTAACAATAAAACGACTTGTGATTTCACTTCGTTTAAGAAAGGAAAAAAAATGAAAATCAAAATACAGAAAGAATTGATTCGTTATACGGCTTTTTCACTTTACGTCCAACTTTTCCGGAACGTATATCTATAGGCCGTAAAGCGAGGTGTGTACTACATAGTTACTTACACCCCTAAAATAGAGGCAAACTTATCGAAATCACTGTGAATGGTGTGTATGACACATACACAGTGTATATATTAAATCCGTGAACAGTATATTGGAACATATACGTAGATGAATGGCAATATATGGGTATATCCGTGGATGGACTTACTTAGTCATATGTATATGTATGTACATATGGGTATATATTTCCACATGTGCCTAATTTCTGATATGTCCATGTATGGAATTTCCCATACATTTTGGGGGGATTGTAGGGTAATAAATTGAATTGAACTTCTAAGTGTTCTATACATATGATTTTAAAAAAACCAGAACCTATAAAAACTAAATATGAATTAAAAATGAGTTATAACTAATCTTTGGATGTAAATAATTGTTCATTACATTATATACTTCTTATATGAGAATGCAAGTTGAGCATAGAAATCTTTATTAATGCCTTATACCTATACATAATCTCGTCATTAATAGATTAAGTTGGTGTATTACATGCACTCATCGTCCTATCTGAAACTAAATTTCTGCATAATATCAAGCAAATGCAAATTTCTACATGACTACACTTTCCCAATATATATTGCTGTAAATTATACATTTGAGATATACTAGCATGCATTCAAATGATAATTATTATACAACTAGGTAAATTATCATAAGATATGCGTAAATAGTTTGATATTATATATTATGAATTTTAAAAAAATGTCTATAGCTGCTAATGTTAGTATATATATATAGTGCAGACTTTAGTTTGGCTCGCATTTTCTTTGTTTGGGACTTAGGCCTATTACAAGCCCTAAGATTGAGATCTAGAACAAGGTGAAACCCAACTATAGCCCCATATAGCGCAAATTAGACGTGGCATAAATACAAAGGATATATTTAACAAAAAGAAAATTAAATTTCCAGTCAGAACCGAAATTATGGCACGAAAAGGCGTTCCTTAAAAGGGGTTTTTTAAGGATTTTTTATCAAGTTTTTTTTTTACAGTTTCTAAAATTAACTAGACTTAAGAGTGGTGAGTGAGCAAAGTATAAATATATCAAAAGTTCGTAAGCAGCCATTCGTATGTTAACTGTATAAAAAACGACGATTGCTGTTTTGTGTAAAACAGGGCCACGTGACTGGGTGACGGCCAATGAGGTCGCCACGAAGGAGCCATTTTGAGAAATTTCTTGGAAAAGCCAGCCATGGAGGATTTCCGTGAATTTCAACTCCGCCATATATGGTCACGGTAGTTTATGCCTTGTTTCAGTTTAGGCTTTCAGGGGATTATGGCGAAACGTGATTGGTCACTTTTTCGTTTTGCGAGCCCTCCCTTGGACGCCTTTTCAAACATTAAAGTCACGAAAATTCAATTCAATTTTCAAAATGGACGATTTACTTAAACGGCCAGCGTGTGCCCGACATAAAATAACCCAAAAATCGTAAAAATATATCATAAAAATGATTTATACGCGGCTTGAAGATCATATATTTTCGTGCGATGCCATATTGAGGACATGACTGCTCGGATATTTGACCACGTGATTGAAATATCAGATTTGACCAAAGCAAACAAAATCAATGTATAAATAATCGTTGCCCAAACATTCGGATTCATAAAGATATCTATAGATAAAAATTTCACTTAATTCAACTTAATCGATGCTTAAACTTATGTTGGCTGCTGTATTTGTTAAATTAACATTAATTTTTACTAATTGTGAATACAATTATATCCGGTTACATTATTCTTTGTTAAATACATTTCGCCAATCATCCAATTAAAAACATGCTTATTTAGAGTTTAAAAAATGTACTTGTGATCCCAACTTATTTTTAACAACCAGGTTTTGATCAGCAAAAACATGTTTCAATATGGCATAAAAATAGAGTTGATATTTTAAAGACAAAGCATATTAAAACATCAAACAGGTGTGTTAATTATTTTGGGTGGAAAAGCTATATATGGACATATGCCATATATAGCAATATTGCAATGTTCTTATTTGGTCCTTGATAGATCATATGGCCAGTGGCGGCTTGTGTATAGAGGCACTGTGAAACTGCAGCACCCCCTATCACTTGATATCATCGATAACATTAAGTATAATGAGTCCGTTTTTCTTTAATTCTTTCTAATTTAAGTTATTTTTAATCTATTCTTTAATTTAATTAATTCTTTAGCCATCCCCTAGTTAATGAAAAAAAGATACATGGTCCATATTTTGTCCTTGTTGGGCCATGATGAACCAGATTTGTATATTAGTCAACCATCAATTAGCCATGCATTTTGGAAATTCATGTATGGGTCATATTAAACTGCAATTATATATATATATATATATTTGTTTAAAGTTTTCACTATATATGACTTGCACCATCCATCATTTAATGTATTTTGTATTAGCCATATGTTCATAGTATATGCCATTATATAACCATATATGTATATCCATGTATAGACAGGCATGTTTACATGTACAAATGGTCAAGTAATCATATACACATTCCATACATTTACAAACATATATACAGTAGAACCTGTCTAAATGCATACTCTTGAGACCGGTGAAAAATATGCTTTTAGGCAGGTTATGCATTTACACAGGTTCATACACGGGTTACCAAGTCAAGACTTGTATGCATTTATAGAGGTTATTCATTTACACAGGATGCATTTTGACAGGTTTTACTGAATTTATATTTATATATGACCATACATGCACTGCATGCCCATACATATACGCACATATACAGGGTGGGCCAATAAAAAATAAGCCAACTTTATAAAAATCATAAAATGGTTATTTGTTAATGGAATTTATTGAAAATTTGTACATGTGTACTTAATAGTAATAAATAATAATTAATAATAATAATAGGGAATTTTTTTGTATCCTATCTAAGTACACATGTACGAATTTTCAATAAATTACATTAACAAATAACCATTTTATGATTTTTATAAAGTTGGCTTAGTTTTTATTAGCTCACCCTGTATATGGTCATTCATGTACTTAAATGGCCATATGTCCAAATGTCCAATTTTGGTCTAGCCATATATAGAAAAATTCACCCGGGATGCATTATTAAACAGTTTTATGTACTAACGACTTAAATCAAAATATCAAAATTACACTTATTAATATTTTATATTAATTCTAAAAATAGCTTGTAAATACATTTTTTTGTATTTAAAAAAAAATCATTTCATTTTCAAATGTGAATGCTTTTGGTCATGGAAAACAAATGGAAATCGTTGAATAATATTATAATATTATTGGCAAATAAAATGATATATAATTGACAATAATAAAATAGGTTTAGAGGCGTATTGTGAAATTGTTCTGCTATGTTAGGCACCATTTAAATATGGCCTCTTTAAAATAGCTATTTCTTGATTATTTCACCGGAATCAGTCGTTAATTCGGATTAAGCATTTCTATAAACAACAGAACGCGATCCAATAGTTGTTGTTGAACTTGTTAGCAACGGAAATAATGTTTGTGCTAACGGAAAGAGTCCAGGAAGGAACACGGTTTAAAATTTTCTCGGACATTACTACTAAACCTACTGGAAAAAGGGAAAGAAAGGATATGCATTTGTTATTGTCGTTTTCATAAACGTAAATACGATTATTTTTCATTGCACAAATAAACATTTCACGGATTAGGTTACAGAATGTCTCAATGGCTGGCTTTTCCACATTTCAAAAATGATACGAGCTTGTGGCAAACCCTCGATTATAATCATCTATCAAGAGGTGGGATTAATTCAACGGTATCAATGGATTTTTTAAAAATTATTTTACCAATGTTATGTTTTTTATTTATTTTTTTAAATTTTTCAACAGATCCTACGAAATGGCAAACCGAAGACATTTCTCGATGGTTGAAATTGGCCACCGAAAACATGGGTCTTTGTGACATCGATCCTAGTCTGTTTCCATCAACTGGTGAAGAATTATGCAAATTAAACAGGGATGATTTCGTTCGCCTTACAAATCCATTAAGTGGATGGAAATTGGAGAAATTCTTGAGGATAATTCGTCAAGGTAAGCATTACTCTCAACTTTCTTTGTGTTCGAATTTAGAGCAATAGAAAATAAGATATAGAATTTTATACGAATCTAAAGCCAAAACCAGAAATGCTAACATTTCTAGTACGTTTTTTTAAAAATTACTCCATTTTTTAAAAAAAAAAAAAATTATTTGAAATTTTTAAATTTTAATTTAGTATTCATTTAAAATTACAAATTAAAATTCGAATCGGTTAGGGTGGCCAGCGAAGAGTTCATGACTGTATTCATAGACTGCAAAAAGCTAGAAAAATGGGTAGGCTTCAATTTCCGCTTTGAAAACCCATTGACTATTAATGCGCATCCATGTTGAAAAAGTGAAGCTCGCCAATATTTTCGAGGTTTTTGAATTTAGACAAACGCGGTCCTCATCTACTCAACTCCTCTTTTTTGTAGGAATCATAAACTATTTTTTAATTAAGAAAAATTTAATTTCAGGAATTGGTCAAGTTTTGCCAGAAGAAGAAACCGACGGTAAGATTTTTCGCATTCTTTATAAGCATGATTCATAAACCAGATAAAATTAATATTTGGGGTCGATGATAAAATCTACCTCCATCTATCACACTTAAAATTTAAGAGACAATTTTCATTAGCAAAAGTCAATCCTTCATGATTATGCTCCGTTAAATTTCGCCTAGAAACATTAGTTTTCCTTCTTACTTTTTAGAGTTATGTGAAATATGTAATGTATATTCACATATTGTGCCATGTACCTTATATATATGTAGGCGAGGGTTCATCATTGACATCGAAATAATAAAGAGAGAAACATATCAAATGCAAATATGTCGCCTAGGATAGAGTGTCATCTCTCCCTCCATTATCCCTCTAAGAATATAATGCCATCGCATCGAATAAATGACACTCATAAATGACCGAAATAAAGTGGAGCGCAGATATTCGCGGATTTTCATATGTTTAAAAGTAAAGCTGATATTTGAAACTCGAGTGCTAGGACGTGTCCAAAACTCACCGTGCATACATTAAACGAAACTGCACACTTTCAATATGATAAATTGTCACTTTTCTGCCAAATATATTCACCGAAACCTTCTTTCTTGGGCACCCCACATTGCATACATTGAAAACTGTAGTTTGGTCAGTACACAAGGTAGCTTCTTGAATTTTCACATCTATATTTTAGTTAAAATATCCAACTATTTTAGATCCAAAATGCTAATTTCTACAACAACACAGATTCAATGAAATTTTGTCAAAGCTATGATGGAAAGATTCCAAATTAACATTATTTGACACGAAATTTTCATACTCAATTACATGTTTTTATTTGTACATTTCCATAAGGAAAGTTAGCTTCTTGAGTTTCATGAAAATCTACAAGTTTAAGATAGTTGTTGGATGTTATGTAAAAAAACATGGTAACTTCTGGAAAATATGTTGAATTTGTGTAAAATAATTTTATGACTACTAAAGGACTTATTGTGCGATACATGTGACACCGCCTTAACATCTACATGTAACACCACCTTAACGTCTACATGTGACACCACCTTAACATCTACATGTGACACCACCTTAACGTCTACATGTGACACCACCTTAACATCTACATGTGACACCACCACCTTTACATCTACATGTGACACCGCCTTAACATCTACATGTGACACCACCTTAACGTCTACATGTGACACCACCTTAACATATGCACGTGACACCACCTTGACATCTACATGTGACACCATCTTAAAATCTACACGTGACACCACCTTAACATCTACATGTGACACCATCTTAACATCTACATGTGACACCACCACCTTAACATCTACATGTGACACCGCCTTAACATCTACATGTGACACCGCCTTAACATCTACATGTGACACCGCCTTAACATCTACATGTGACACCACCTTAACGTCTACATGTGACACCACCTTAACATATGCACGTGACACCACCTTGACATCTACATGTGACACCATCTTAAAATCTACACGTGACACCACCTTAACATCTACATGTGACACCATCTTAACATCTACATGTGACACCACCACCTTAACATCTACATGCGTCACCACCTTAACATCTACATGTGACACCACCTTATCATATACACGTGACACCACCTTAACGTCTACATGTCTACATATGGCGTCGTATGCCACCAAACAATGTTACAAACGTGTTTCCAGGACGTAGTTTATATATCGACTCGTTTATACATAACGTGTTAAAACATGTTAAGAATATGTACAATTTCGGCCCTTTTACAGAGAAATTAAACTACGTTGGCCATATTTATTTTAAAGTTTTTGCACATGTGCATGAGTATACCTCGGTGATTCCGTGTGTGCCCAAAATATGGAGGTTGTATGATATATATCCACTCCGACTGCATATATTGCATTAAAAAGCCAAGGGCTTAGACGAGGCTTTTACATCTTTATTCGTGGAGGATTTGAAACCTATTTAAACTGGCTCGGAGCAGGCGTGTCACATGAAATGCAGTTGGAAAGTAGCCCATCATTTTCAAAAAATAAGCTCGCTAAAATCCATTTTACCTTTATAATATTTCCATTGTGCCATCCACTCTAGAATTTCAATTGTGGATTTAGGAGCGCTTTTTCTCTCTCTCTCTTTCTGCCTACATTTTTCATCTTCATTTAAGTATATATTATCATCCAATGTCCAGAGAGCGCCATGAAAAATGCATCAATTTTGCATATGAAGGTGGGATTGAAACAGGAAATCAAATTCAATGGGCGGTACAATGCATCAACTCAATATTGTGAAAGTTAGATACATCAATGCCTACCATATTTCTAAAAAACGCATATTTAATTTCAGTGGGTATATTTAGAATGTCCTGATATACTTTTTATATGCAAATATAATTGGTACATGAAATGAAAAACTCTTTGTATATTTTTTTAAAACTGATAAAATATGTCATATTCATGCTAAACTTGTTTTATTTTAATAAAACGTTTTTGAATAATTACTGTTATTTTTATAAGTGTTTTACGAACAGTAGTTATTTCATTCCCTCATATTTTTATAAGATAATGATGTAACCCAAGGCTTAAAGAATTAATAATGTTCTGAAACTTACATATTCGTAACAATACATTGTAAAATATATATGTTTCAGTTTTGGAAGATTATCCTGAAAATTTATTGTAACTTTTTGTCCAGATCTTTAAAAAGTACATTTAATATGACATTAATTAACATATTTCAGTGCAAATTCAGCTTGATTAAAACAATATGAAGGGATAATTAAGTATTAGCCACAAACAGCTTCTACCATGTCGTGATTCCCTACCATTAAATCTCCCAATTAATCTTAATCGTGCATGAAAAATCTTGACATATCCCTGAAGGTAATGCATATCAAATTAGCGACCTCTTCCATTAAGTATGAAATAATAAATGATTGAACTGAATTGAATGAATACCATTTCCAAAAGTAACATCGCTAATTGTTATAAGTCTTTAATCTTTACAATATTGTTGTGAAAATTTCAAAAAGTTGTTAGACAACTCATATTCAAATAGTTTTATCTATACCATAAATGCATTAAATATACAAAGGGGCGGTCAAAGTCTTGCAGATGCCGTACAAAAAAACTGAAATAGCCATTTTAAAGAGCAGGAAATTTTAGTTTTAGGTCTCTACATGGCGCCACAATTCATGCAGAAATTTCGAACAAACTATCAAAAACAAAATGGCGCCTCACTTAAAAGCGTTCGCACGAGAAGAACAACGAAGTGTTTTGTAATATAGTTTAATAACATAGTGAAATGTTAACAGTTTATGGTGACAAATGTGTTTCACAAAGGACGGTACAGAGGTGGTGTTTAAACTTTAAGAAAGAACACGAAACTGTAACTGACAAATATCAGTCCTAAAACATCGATTTGTGGCAATATGTGAAAAATTTCCTGCTCTTTAAAATGGCTATTTCAGTTTTTTTGTACGACATCTGGGTTTCGAATAATAAACGAATATGCAACACATTTTGACCGCCCCTCGTTCATTTTCGTATATCCCTTATCTGTGCATGCCAATTGTCCAATTTTTTTGTCCAATTGTTAGCATATGTTGCCCATATATGGAAATTCGAAGTTAAACAATATGCCCATATATGGCCATTCAGTAGTTTAACATGGTCATGCATGGCTATGCATTCCATCCTAGTTGAAAACAAATTTAACTCCAAACTAGTAGAAATTAGTAGATTTAAATTTATACATAGGTCATTAAACCAATGCGGGTATTTACATTATGATGATTTTAACGAGCCGCTTTTAACTAGGCTGTTAAGAAGCTCAGTTTTATCGTTTGCAAAACTAATATAATCCTTCGGAAGTTTAAATTAACAAAATCCACGAGTTTCATAGGCGAGTTGATCACTAAGCTGAATTAAGTGCGCTGGCAAAAATATCCTTACAAGTTATTCGGTAATTTTAAGTGGCAGCCATATCCCGTCATCAGTTAGTCTGAAATTGCTCTTTATATTAGAGGTTGATGGATAAAAACACGGATTTTTGCGTACTAATAGCTTTTCTGTATATGCCCACATTCACATTAGATATGCAAAGATGATGAGCTGAGAAGAAGAGGTGGGGGAAGAAGAAGAAAAAAAAAAGACTCGTAAAAATAAGCCGTAAAAAGTAAAATAATCGTAGACTTAACTAACGTTCCCTGGTCGATGGAGATGACGAAGGTTGATGGAAAAGCATCCATATTGTTTCTAAGCCTATAGCCAGCAAGGCGAACCATTCATCACTCAGCGAGATCACTTCCGGAAAAGTGAAACTAATTTTTTCTCCAATAGGAAAATAATCGATATTAGGAAAAAGTTTACCTAGACGAAAGCTGAAATCGAGATCAGCCTACTAAACGAGCCGTTAGTTCAGGAATAACAAAAGCAACTCCAGCCAGTGCATTATTACAGCCATTTAAGAGCCCCGTTTTTGCGCAGCGCCCCCCTGTGGAGGCTTAATTCTCAGCATAAATTTCAATTTACGAGCCTTTGCTTGACAGACTGCACAAGGCTGAAAATTGGGATCGAAAGTCAGTCAGTGCTGATCCCTCCATTTTATCACTTTCACACGAATAATGAACGCCATTTGAATAAAACTAAAAAGCCCAGTGAAAACTTAAGCATGAGCTTAAGCTCATTTTCCATATCTGAAATTAGAGATTGCGTATATAAATACAAACGGAAGACAGAAACCCCTTTAAAATCTCGTTAATTCGACACACTGATTATCAGCGCCATTCTTTGATTGACTCACAGTGTTATGTTTAACTCAGGTAGTTTTCGAGATAATATACACCGTGAGTCATAAAAATGTAGAACCCAATAAAAAAATCACAACTTTGTGAAAAAGGCTTAGATTTAAATGAAATTTGGCACTTACATAGAACAATAGAGTAGGAACAAAAATTAACTATAAAATGTGCGCAAAATGTTCTCCGGTGGCCTTTACACAAGCCCGGAGTCTAACGCGCCATTCTTTAATTGGCGAATCGATTCTACGCTTGTCGAGTTCAGTCCAAGTTTTCTTAATTCGTAGTTTCGAGTCTTCGATATTATTAATTTTCGATTTGTAAACCTTTTCCTGGAGGACTCCCCAAATTTTGTAGTCCGGAACATGTTTTTTGTTCCTATACAATTGTTTTATGTAATTGCTAAATTTCATTTAAATCGAAGCATTTTTCACGAAGTTGTGATTTTTTTATTAGGTTCTACTTAAATGCACATAAATCGCCATAAATGCACATGTTTGACTATATTCTGACATGTCCAGACAAGTCCATTGCAAAATCCTAGCCAGGGCTAGGTTTTTGTCTACTCCAAGCTAAAGCCTCAGTGTAGATGGTCCCACCAAGTAAAGCAGGCTTTTCAAACGTCCGTAGGGCTATTATAGCAAAAGATATAGGGTATATTATGTCGTGAAATCCTAATTTGACAAACAACAATGGCCGTTGGCTTCGGATTGCAATTGATTCGTATAGTGGTGACTTCAACCCTCCTCCTCCTCCCTTTCCCCCTTGCATTGTGATTATGGGGGGAGAAGAAGGGCTATTTGCATTGACGTCTATATGGACCACAGTGCATAATCGCGCCATTTAGATGCAAATACACGGTCGTTGCAAAAGAGAGGGTTTTATCAGATGGGCTGCGAAAGGTTATCTTGCTATAATACGAAAAAAGGGCTTTTATGTTGACGCCGAAAAGCATCTCGAATCAAAATCACTGGCGATGGAGATGTATTATGTTAAACCTCTGGAGGCAAATGTCAAAAATAAAGACACTTTATAGAATTAGAATAGTCAATGCTAAAAATGTCCAAGCACATAAGAAATCCCTCACATCTTATTTCATGTGACCAAATCTGTTGCTTTTACACACAAGTTATCACAGTATTTTATCAATTTCCACATGGGAACATCTCTAAAAATAGGGTGCGTCTTAGAATCGCGGCTATCTTAAGCCACGTACAGTTCAGGAGATAATCGCCGGATACATGTATCCCGCTACTTCGAAACATAGTCGTCTCTTTCATATAGATACATGTGGTCAACGATGTTGCCCGTCCATATCTGCATTTTTCGTTAGCTGAATATTTTCCGTATATTATCCATGCAAATATTTTACCTAAAATGACGCACTTTAAAGTTCCTTCCTCGTGTGAACATTGTTTACATTTAGTGTTTTCCTGTTGTTGTTGTTAGTAAATTGAAAATACATTCTAAGATATTTATATTTTCTAAGAACCAAAGTTTTTTCTGTTTTTGGTATAGAAATTAATATGCTTCTCAATAAAGTTTGAAAAGAAATTAAACATTTAGAAACACTTAAATATTGAAATTTTAGTTGAGAGCTATAACAAAATTCATATTCATGTTCCATTAACTACGTATTGTTTATGATCATTACACACAAATATCAGGTTTATTTTTATATAAGGTGTCCCAAAATTCACGCAAGATTTGATTTTTGCGCCATTTGTACGGTAAAGTGTTGCCCACGAAAACAAAAAGACAGCGTGACAGCTGACAGTTTAGGGTTATTAAAAATGGAGAGCTAATAGAAAGAACAAGGCATTTTTATTGTTAAGCAATATTTTAAAAATAATGCAATTTTCATACAAAACATGGTCGGAACAGTAATTTTTTAATGCAAAGCATCGAAGCATTTCGTGAGAGTGGCTCTGAGAGTCCAGAAACATCAATTCTGCACCGTGGTCAAGAATTGGACATTTTAAGAAGCTCTCTACAGCGTATTCTCGCGAAAGATTTGCATCATGCTTACGAAGTTCCCCCTCTACAGCTACTCTCAGCAACACTCTCACAAACTGCTTCAATGTTTTGTGTTAAACGACTCGTTGAAGGACGGCCAGAGTGTCTAAGATCACTAATTGATCCAGTCTCCCTGAATTTTTTAATTAATCTCTTCACAGTTGTTGAATTTAAACCACTATTCCGACCATACGAAAATTTCGAACTGCAGCTGCCAAACCATTATTTTTAAAATATTGCTCAGCAATAAATGCGTTGTTCTTTCGTGTAGCTCTCCATTTTTATTAACCCTAAACTGTCAGCTGTCACGCTGTATTTTTTTTCGTTGGCAACACTTTACCATACAAATGGTACAAAATTAAAATCTTGCGTGAATTTTGGGACACCCTATAGTTCAATTCGTTTAGAAAACGAATTATAGCTCTCAAATGAGATATCAGACTTGGAAAAGGTCACTAAAATTAACATTTTTGAATAATAACAAAATGAGACACCCTGTATTTATAATATGGCTGCACGCATAACACGGTTGTTCTCAGTGATTGCCTAACTACAGCATATCTCGAAGTTAACAATAAGCAACTGTTTTAAAATCATGCCTGTTAAATAAAATTCTATGGCTAGGTTTATAAGTGGCCTATTATTAATAAATGAAATAAAAATTACTTTTAATACTAATTCAATTACTAATTTATTTACTGGTAATAGAAAATAATCTATACTACATTTGGCTAACTACACATCAATGGCCATTTTCCATGCATGAGTCCTGAATTTTAAATTATAGTTTAATAAATAAAACCACATTTTAATATAAAATCCTTTAGCCTAAATAAAATGTTGCCCCCTAGTTTCATAGTCAGGAAAATCCCTCGCTATTCAATAGATGCTTATTACTTATTAAAGCTCCATGATGAGCCGGCTTAGGGTCGTAATCGGCCACAATATAAGGGATAAATATCACACTCAATTAAGTTCAATCACGGCTGTCAACGGACCTTAAATTGGATGAGGGGTGCGAGGGGCCCAAATCAATTCATCCTTAAAGCACTGTTTTAAACGTGGCTTTTAAACGCATCAATAATGCCCGCCTTCTCTATTTGCATTTAGACTGTTGACTTTACGAACTTATTTGCTTTCTAGCAGAAAATCTCACGCTAAATCGCACCCTTATTGCTTTAATCTTATCGCGGGGTCATCCAGAAACCCTTTGTCAGATATAAGCCTAACAAAGAAAAGGCCGTTTGATTAGGCCTAAAGGGCACGAATTATGAGTGAAACCCGCTCGTGTGAACTGAACCCGAAAATTTCAACAAAATGTATGATTATCATCATGCTGTATATTCATCCAAAATCAAGTAAGAAAATCTGAATTATGGTATAAGATATAGAGATGGTATGATAAATCATTATCAATTAAATCTCGGTTTGATTTTGGGATTTTGGGATTTTCGGGCTTTTAAATCTTATAAAACCAAACCTTATGATACTTGCTTGAAAAATATCAGATTTGATTAAGTTATTAATATAAAGGTGATCTCATCATGCATATTCATATCATATCAATTTGTTTATTGATAACATTTATCAGAAAAAGTGCATTAGTATTACAATTGCTCAATTTAAAATGCCATGTTTAATAAAATTAGCAATTCAAAATGTCTCGAGAAAAATGTAAAAAATGTAATTTAATTGATGTATTAAATTAAAAACATTATATTAAACTGCCCAAGGCCGTATATGTAATCACATTTAGGGGGTGCGGGCAAGGAAGTATATAGGGAGAATCATGGGGACATTTCATCTCCCCCCCCCCCTCCATCCCCAAAATACAATTTTTTTTGCAAATTTCAACCCGATTCCGCCAATTTTCCTCGATTTTTGGACCATATCTTCCCCCCCTCCCTTCCTCGAAATGTGATCACATATACGGCCTTGGGTGGGGGGCTAGGGTCTGGAATCTTGGGGTGGACTATTTTGAACATATACTATTTATGCACTTTTAATGCTAAAAATATTCCATTCTAAGCAGAAAAATCGTACTTTTAATGCAAAAGTACAATTAAAATTCCCCTTTTGTAAAATTTTGTCAAATTTCTTGGATTTGGGAGGGGGAGGGGGAGGGGGAAGGGGGAAATTTATCTCCAAGATTTCCCCCCATATATACGACATTGAAAAGGCCTATAAATAAGTAAAAATGCGCACTGTTTATGATATTCCTTAATATGGTGTATGTAAATTCGTGATGAAATTTCCCCTCGGTCTATTGAATACCACATAGTACAATATTCATTAGACTGACCACATCCCAATAAACAAGAAACCACAAATGGACCCAATAATGAAAATGAGCAGAATTGAAAACCATTAAAAAACCGCAGCGAAACGAGGACTAGAAACCGATAAACACAAACACGATGGTGTTTATGAAAGGAAATGCATTATGCAAATGGCCCCAAACAATTGGCCAACCACAAACGCTGATTGCAGAAAATGCGTTGAGTTTGTAAATAACATCAACCAACTCATTTGCATACATATCGAATTTCAGATAACAGGCGTGTAGAAATCTAAAGGCAATATGCTTTCAAAATTCACGAAAAAATTACCCTCGATATCCATCTACTCTAAATTTACACGTGTATATATTTGTGATAAACACGTATATAATGTCTTAAATTATGTTCATGTCATTTTACACATTAAAAGGGGGGTTAACACTTAAATATTTGTAAATAATTTTAAAATAACTGTTTAAAATATTTTAATAATAGTAATATTGTACAGAACACTGTGTAGTAATATCAGGGCACTAGTGAAAAGTTTCTTACCTTTGTAACACGTTGCCGAACGCACCTGTTTTGCCAAGAATTCTATCATCATCATCATTGTCACCGTGCCTAAATTTCATTGTGTTTTGGTGGGGTCATGGCATCAGTTGTCATGACAACTATAGCATGACTTAGGAGGATGGGCGTCACGGTGATGGTGATGTAACAGATGATAACGATAATGTTGATTTTGGCGCTCGGTGATGGTGATGACATGATGGTGATGGCTAAAAATCGCGTGGCATCAAAAAAGAGTAGAAGAGATTGGAGAGGAGCTGGTGAGGAGAAAACTCCGAATGTGGATCCAGTGGCATTGCACTACACCAATGATTGGTCAGGAAACGATGACGTCAGTGGAAGAATGGGCCAGGAAACCGCATTGTTTGGGCGGCGCTCTATCTTGACGGCTTGACAAAGGTAGAACGGAGGAGAATTATTGATTGGTTACAATGAAGAAATCATCTTTGTCATTGGCTGCTAAGGAGTTAGGCCTAAAGAGAGGCTGAACAAGAACCCAACTATCAAGTGGAATATATTGCAGTAAACGTGATTTTCAGTCGCCCCCTGTCGAAAACTCAACATTTTTTTTATATATATTTTGTTTGCCGTTTGCCATTTGAGAGTGTCCTCAATCTGGATTCGTCAGAGGGAGAAATCAGCGGGTCTGATAAAACATCCTTCCTTCCGTGCCATATTCTGCATTAATATCCTAACCGCCTTATCGGAAGCATCTCCGTGCTACATCCTAACCGGTTTCACCAACTTTCACCACAAATTTCTCTCGGATCTGCTGTTTCAAATGTGCTACAACTTCACCGGCTTTCAAAACAGATTTCATCAAATCCTAACCAGGCAACTTTCGGGTTATTTCTAAATTCTAAAAACTCGCCAAACAGAAAATAACGAATCCTGAATTTTTGTTAAAATTTGGATGCTTAGAATCGCCACTGGTTTCAGAAAAAAATAAGTTTAATTTTCAGTCTGTCAGAATTTCATCTTGGGATGGACCAATGAAGGGTCAGATTTTCAAGAAGGCTTGAAATACTGTTTTCGCGAACATCTCACCAATTTACTCGAAAAGTCCAGATGAAAACGTAAATTTTCTTGATGGACATTTGAACATCTTCTTAAAAACAAGCCATTTATAAAGTTTTGAAAAAAATCACCCATTTTGGCGAATATCTCACCAGTTTCACCGTGAATGTATACGCGTGTGGCGTTTTTTTTGGGGGGTGGAAATCGAATGCGTCACCAACCGGAACCAAGCACGTTGCTAGAGGAAAAACATCGGAAGTAATCAGGAAAACGGTTTTCTGCTGCAACCTGTAACACAATAGGCCGTGAAAAGTGTCGGAAGCTTATCAGAACGGAAAGTAGTTACAGCTTTCCTAGCACAACCTCTGAAAAGACAACAGCACAAGCCATGGGCTCCATTGTTCAAAACTGTTACATGAAGAAAATACCGGTCGTATATTAAGACAGTCTTTTTGGAGAAAGAAGAAAAAAAAAGTCGTAGGAAACCTGCGGTTCCGATTGCCGGATTTCCGACCGACACAAAATATCAGTGATCGAGCCGAGGACTAAACCTAGAAAAGGAAATTTCCGAAAAAAAATATATTCAACGAAAAAGTGCTTCGCTATATAAGGATTTTATGAACGACCTTTTCGTGATTAACAATGATTAACGAGTTGCTAAGGACATTTTTGCATCGTAATTTACATAGCTCCGTTTTCAAACGATGAGTTCGAGAGGCTGGAATTCACAATACAAAGAATTTGGTAAAACAATCTGAAATATTTCATTTCGAGGATTTTTAGAGATATTTTCGGGGGAAATATATTGGAAATTTGTTGTGTTAGATAACCAAAAAATATAATTTTTTTTGAAAAAATATCAAGTTAAATCATTGATAAATATATTTAGTGTTAAAAAAATTAATCTGGGAAAATATTCTAGATTTTGAGAAAATAATTTAACCCATTAAAAGGAAACAAAATTCCAGTATCAAATATTCTAATATAAATTTGGAAATTTCTTGAAAAGGGTAAGCCTTAGTGAGTGAAGAATATGTATTTTGGAAAAAATAAGCTTAAATGTTTGGTAAATAAATAAAACAAGGAATCTGTGAAAATTCATTGGGAGAAATTTTAGATCTTTGTTAACAAAAAAAAAAGTACTTTTAGAAAGTCAGAAAAAGTACTAGCGAAATTATCAATGAATTGAATTGAAAAACTAAACACTAAGACATTACATTAATTATCAAAATAGTTTTTACAGAAATATTGGGAATTTGTCCTAAATTTGCCTAGTGTTAAGATATTAGACTTATATAGCACTGAAAACGTTATTTTCTTATTCAAACCTAAATATTTCGAAAATTATTTTCGCATTGATTTTCTTAATATTTTCGGAAAACAATAAGGGATTTACTAATTTAGTTTTAACATCTGCCTACGTTTTTTGCACAGCGCCTGATCAATTCGAGAAATCTCTCTACATTCGAGAAATCTGCGACAAAACCATTGTGAGTAAATGCAAAACAACGTCCTAAGTTGATATTTTTGGACAAAAACAAACTTTCTCCAATTGAAGACTCGGAAATTCGGATGCAAAGGAGAAAACCTGACCCTGGCCCGGACTATTCAGCCACTGCCATGTTATATGCTGGTAAAAATAGACATTTTTCAAATGTTTTTATACTTGGTAAAATATAATCTTGTTTTAACAGATGAGCATCTCTATACAAATAAATTTTAAGTTTGAGGGAAATTATTTTATTTGAGCATTATTAGAAATGCATTTATTTGTTAAAACTATGCATGGTTTTAATCCATTTTGTCGTATATTATTGATCGTTGATATTAAGGTAGTTGAAATTGTAAACCCTGTTTTCCATAACATATTTTCTTACACGCCTATAAAGATAATTATTTCAAGCTCAATTATTTTAATTGGATTTTTGTATTAAGAGCACACTGTTTTTCATAGCGTAGTATTACAAGTGTCTCACATTAGCACAATATAGGGATTAAAAATTGATCATAACCTTATATGCATGTCTTATAGTAATACATATTATAATACATATCTGCATACAAGTAAAAAAACACTACTTTTCATCTAAAATATAGGAAAACATCGATGAATTCAGAATATATTTATATAGTTTCAATTAAAATAATATGCGAAATTTACGGAATATACTAATATAATACTATAATACTATACATTAACTATGCACTGTAAACCTTACATTGAAAGAGATGCCACATACAGTTTTTTCATGAATTTCCTTACATTTCTGACAAAATATCCTTTGGATCTCCTATCGGTGTGGCACTTGGACTACAATTTTAGTTCGATACTTCCTAATAGTTTGTGAAAATTTAATGAATTTTCGATACAGAGCGCGAAATTTTATAAAACTACGTAAATTTACTTTGAATTCCACTGATATCATGTTTGGTTTTGCCAAGGGGTTTTGCCCTTGAGGAGGGGGAGGGTTTACTGGCATGTGGACAGGGGGGAGGGAAGGTCCAATAATGATGCTATTTTTCAGTTTTTGGAATTTCTGTGTAATTGAGTTTGAAATATGTTTATATTGGTAGCTAGTCGGGTGTTTGGAAATTAATAGGATGGGCCTTTGCATGATACAACAAATTTTCTGGACACCCTACTTTTAAAAAAAATTAAGGACGTCTATGAAGGAGGGGGGTCTGGGCTAAAATGTACAGCATGTGGACAGGGGGTAGGAGGAAGGAGTCAATTTTTTAAGGAATTTCGAGGATATCCTTTTTAAATGGCCCCCAACCTGTTGGTCATAAACATTGTCCAATATTTCCAAATATTGAGGTTAGGGCATCCCAAAATATTGGTAAAACATGAAACAATCATTCTGAAAGCCTGATCACATCTTAAATGGTTAAAACAGGGGTAACAATATTAAATTCTGCATTGAAAGTAAAATATGGTATTCATCCTTGTTTAGTACGAATTTAAGTACAAATATGGGAGCCGACGCCGATGGTCGAGTGGGTTACGTGCTTGCCTCTCGATCCTAAAATGCTGGGTTCGCTCCCAGGTCGAGGTC
>JAQGBW010002567.1:0-19335 GCA_034698625.1 Julus scanicus
GGGTTAGTTTCTGTTCTTTGAGATTTGGCCCAAATAAGCAGCTGCCCCAATTAACCGGTGGCCCAATTAAGCGGAATCGTCTGTATTAAAAAAAATAAATTATAAAGATCCTTGTTTGAATCTTTTGAAAAGTTTCATCAGAAATGCAGTAAGTTTGTCTCGTAGTTCCATTAAGTCGACGATATTATTTTTTAAGTAGATCAAAATTGTGGACATGTTTTGTGGTTGTATCTATGTAACAGATAGATGCCCTAGTTTTATCCGGTGTTGCCAATGGTAACAGATCAAAATTATGAAGAATGTTTGCAAATGAAATACTGCAACGCACACGAAACTACCCTGTCTTCCCTCATTTGGGAGAGCTAAGTTTGTTAATTTGATTACCAGCAGTTTATTCGTGCTGTTTAACTGGATTTTTAATTGGGGACATTCCAAAGTGGAAATGACTCGAAAATACATTTTTTACTCTTTTTTGTACGCAATATTTCATGCAGAATATGTTAGCTACATAGATTTGAATGTTGGCTAATGGGAAAGATTACTGATTTGCTTTTTTCTTGACCACAAGTTTATTAAATTGTTCTTTTTTTTTTTGTTGCAGGCAGAAAGGGGAAAATAAAACCTTTGAGGGCCTGGCGGCAACAGGATGGAATGTTCTAGCATGTATTTCCCAATGTAAGTGATGGTTTAAAAATGTGGGAACTTCTGCAAAGAAGGCACTGCATTCAACTTATGACGTCTTTATTTTCTTTTAATTCTAGCCAAGTGAAGGAAGAGCTGGTGGACGAGTCCTACGATGTGCCCCATTCCAGTATGCCCGGCTACTACGGACCACCGTCCCACTATGGCCCCCCGCCTCCTCCATTGTTGCTAAACATTAAGCAGGAACCTGGTTTGCACGATTCACAACATCAGCACAACCATGTTGATCACCGCCACATGGACAACAACATGGAAAATGGAATGTCATCGCCCAACATCACGCCTCTCAATACAGTCCCTCCTGGTGGGGGAATGAGACATCTGCTGAATGGCACAGGACCATACCCTTCCCACGTAGATGGCAACCAACCTGGGACCACGATGCAACAAGCGCACATGAGCGAAATGGCAGTTCCCAACAAATCCAAAAAGAAGAAGAAGAAAATTAAGCAGGAACCGATGCAAAAGTATGAAGAATTTACGGATACAGTGGAACCTCGCATAACGAGTATAATTCGTTCCGGAGTCCTTCTCGTAAAGCGAAACAATTTTTACCGTATAAATTGATGTAAAATACGATAATGCGTTCCATGCCGAAAAAAATACTCAAAAAGGGAAATTTTCAACAAAGAAATATACAAAAAAACGTTATGTGTAACATTTATTCAACGAAAAATACATATATTCCTACCTACATACATTCATACCTAATTTTTTTTTACTTGAAAGCTGTCTAGAGACATTTGTTTTTGCCGACACTTCAAAATTTGGTAAAAATGCAACACCACATTACAATTGAATAAATTTGTAGCGGATTCCCCTATCTATGTCACTCGTTAAGCGAGTCATTTTTTTACAATTTATATTGCTCGTTATGCGAGGTGCTCGTTAAGCGAGGTTCCACTGTATTTTGCTTTTCAGCTTATGGTTTTGATCAAACTACTGATAACATTATTTACTGCTTAAATTAAGAATTGTTTTCATTGATACATATCCCTGTTTTCTCTTTTTCTTTTAGTGAAGTGCTTTCACCTCCTCCACTGCCTATGACTGTGTCGGGTAAAAAGCGCGTGAAACAAGAAAAAATCACAGACACTTTTAAGGTGCGGAAAAAAGTCGATCGATTCAATGGAATGCCGGAAGAAGAAGTGGTGAAGAGGACTCTTCCAGATCATCTCACCACAGATCTTGACATTGTCATCGTACGTATAGGGATCTTCGGTTCATTTCTTCCTATCTTTTTCTGTTCAAACACTGTGTCAATATATAAAAACAAACAAAAATTATTTCAGATTGGTATTAATCCTGGACTGTTTGCTGCTTTTAAAGGACACCATTACGCAGGCCCGGGAAATCACTTTTGTAAGTTTGTGTCTTACTAAACTTATGTTCTAATCTTGACATCATCTCAAAAGCAGGATCTAAGTCTGTGTTAACTTCCAGGGAAATGTCTGTACCTGTCTGGGTTAATTCCTGAACCGATGACGGCAGATGATGATTTTCGGTTAATCGAATTTGGCATCGGCTTCACAAACATTGTGTCAAGGACGACCAGAGGTAGTGCTGACCTGGCCAGGAAAGAAATTAGGGAAGGTGCTCAAATACTTCAAGAGAAAATCCAAAAGTATAAACCAAAAATTGCTGTTTTCAATGGAAAAGGTTAGTCTCAAAAACAGTACAATTTCCTTTCACTGCAATCGTGTCTTCGGTATGCATGTATTTTAAAATTTCACTCATAAAAACGTTTGATATCATTGTTGCTAATGTATGTGTGTGTTGACCGATGTAGGTATTTATGAAGTGTTTTCTGGAAGAAAAAACTTTGATTTTGGAAAGCAACCGGAACCTCTCGAAGGAACTAACACGGTAAGGATGCCTTTTTGATGTATTATCCACAAAAATAGAAGTCTGTAGACATAATTCTCGAGATTTCTTGTAAAAATACGCAAAAATCAAGATTACCGAATCAATAAATTATTTATTCTGTTTCAGATAATCTATGTCATGCCATCGTCGAGCGCTCGGTGCGCCCAGCTGCCTCGTGCCGTAGACAAGGTCCCCTTTTATGTGGCATTGAAAAAATTACGTGATCACCTGTGTGGTCGCCTTCCAATTCTTCGTGATTCCGAAGTTTGTTTTCCCGACGTCAAACTGAAGATCGAGAACGAAGATGGCATTAAGACGGAAGGAGACGACGATGGTGCCGGTGGGGCGGAAGAAGCACATGCGAGACTCATGAATTGCACGGTGAACAGCGAAGGAGAATACGACAGCCCGAGATCTGCACTTATGCACTCTCAACGCAATTTCCACCAGCATCCTCTAGGTCGCGCCGCACTCGCAGCAGCTGCCGCTGCCGGAGGCTACCTCGAGGTAACCCTGGCGCGAGCCGGTTTCACAGCCAGTGGTTCCACTACAAACCGATCTACGGCAGCAAAGCACGCAGCGGCCAACATGGCCGCCAACGAGCAGGCGAAAAAGAAATCGAATCTAAAAAAGAAAAACAAGAAGAAAAGCGGTGAAGACAGGAATGACAGCGGCATTGGCAGTACCGGGGAAGGGGACCTCAAGCGAGTGAAGATGGAGAACTGTGGCGAGCATTCCGGAATGTCGTCAGACAGCGTCCCGTGCGGGTCCCCCAATGCGCAGCGGCATACTATGACCAGTCCCATGTCGGGCGATTATCGCTCGCCCACACCGAACCAAATGCGACCGCCAACGCGCCCGAGTCCCATGAGTGGGTTTGGTACCCCTGGCACAAACTACCAATCCCAGTTGCCGGCTTCGCCCCCAGAACATGGGGCGCCGATGTACGGGTCGCCCTATCTTCATCCGGTGCACATCAAGCAAGAAAAGATGACCGATCTGCTGGACGGTAGCAGATCGCCCCTCGGGCCTGGATCCCCTTCGTCGCTCCTCAATGGATACCCATCTTCCGTTGGATGCCTGTATAACAGTCCAAACGTCATGTCCCCCGGTGGGTATGGGCCTCCTCCACCCCAGCAGGCGCCTCCGCCCTATTTTGGATCCCCGAGCCCAAATAATCCATACGGAGCGTATCATCATCCGGGTTTGGGCCCCCCTTCTCTCAATCCCCATCTTCCTTTGAATTCCCATCACCATCACAATCCGCTAGCTCCACCCCCGCAGCAGCAAGACCTGTATGGAACGTCGTCCCCAAATGCGCTACGCGAGAACGGACTTCACCACCTGATGCCGCAACACGAGCAACAGTACTACGGCCAGGGTGTGGTTCCACAAGTCGGCGGCCCCGGAACGCCAGGTCGGAACGCGCCGTCGCCCTACTCGCCGCACAAGGACCAGTCGTCGCCCGTGGCATTCCAACAGTATCCATCACCGCCGGCAGCCTCATATCACCAGCTCCATCACATGCAAGTGGCGACTCCTGGTGGCCAGTACTCGTCGCAAGACGATGGGACGTCGCAGAATCATCCAATCCCTGTGTCGTCGCCCTTTGACCACCAGACGGCCTCGTCGCCAATGTACACAAACCTCGACACTGTCAAAGTGAAGCAGGAAAGGATGGATCCAACTTACGGAGAGTATTGAGCCTAGTCTTAGCTTTCCAAACTGCGTGAACACTGCGCACGTATTTCAAAGGTTTAGAAACCTGTGGCGGCGGCAAATCTAAGATACAGCGAGTGCATTTCTTCGTTAATCATCGCAGACTTTTCGTGTTTCCCCCGTTCCGCGCTTGCATTACATTTTGGCTAGAAGTGGAATCCAATCTAAAAATTAAGTGTTTCGCTAACTTAACGGTACTCGTCTGTCTTTTTGAAACTCGGCGTTTGCCATACCGTTCTCTCCCCCCGTACAACAAGTGTTCCGGCAACTATCTTCACGAATGCTCGCATTTGTAAGCTTCCCGTCTGTGCCAAATCCTTTTGGTGAAAATACGAGAAAAAAATGGTGTTAGTGCTTGGTGGAATCGTAGTCGTTTTGTCTTTTTCATCACCATCTTCATCGTCTTCATCATCATCATCATCATCATCATTATCATCGTGTCGATTTCCCAGTGTCGTTGCGCGCTCGATTCGCCGGTGTTCAACGATGCTTCCATCGGTGCGCAACGTGCTCTCTGTGATTGAACTTCCCCTTAAAGATTTTCAGAAATGAAAACGGCAAGGACGCGAGCTGAAGTCTGAGCTAGGAGTTTTCGTCATTTGTCTGTGATCTGATGGAACAGATTGGAATTGGTTTGCTATTCGAACGTGTGTGGCATGGTGGCGAGAGGAAGAAACGTTTGAATGCCGGCTCATCATTCATCAACCCTACGTGTATTTATTATACCAAAAATGAAGTCCCCATCGTCATAAAAAATGATCGTATTTATTAGAGAGAGCATTTTGGTGGCGTGTTCTTGTCGTTGCTCTTTAATGTTTGCGTGATGGAGGCTATTTTTGGTCACGCCCCCATTGTTGTTGCTTGCTCAGTGTTTCTCATTTCATTTCTAGACAGTCACCGTCTTCATCTCGAGGCCGGTTAAAAATCCATCCGTTCACTATTTTTTTTTCAACAAAAAGTACTCGCAATAGATCAGGGTTCCCCCAGACCTGGAAAACCTGGAATAGTCAGGGAAAAATGTAATATTTGAGAAAAAGTCAGGGAAATTTACTATAAAAATTGTTGAACTTTTAAAAGCTTAAATTAATTTGCTGGACTTTGGACACCATATGGACAAAATGAGGGAAATAGTAATTAGCCGTAATAGGTTTTTTACTAGTGAGGGCAATTTTTGCATCTGGATGTTCTATTTCAGCCCTTTTTGAACGGGATTAAAAATTCGATTTCCTGTGGTAAAAATGCAAGTTTTCTTCAGTAAAAATACAAATTTTCTGCTGCAAAACTGCATTTTTCGGGAATAAAAATCCGATTTTCCTGCAGTAAAAAACTGATTTCTCTGTGCCAAAAATGCAAATTTTCTGCAGCAAAATTGCAATTTTCGGAATTAAAAATCAGATTATTTTTTCTTGAAAAATCCACTTTTCGGTAGAAAAAATGCAATTTTTTCCCAGTAAAAATACGAGTTTTCTGCAGTTTGAGCTGGTCAGGGAAAAAACTTTTAAAACCTGGAAAAGTCAGGAAAGTTGAATATTTTATTTGTGGGGGAACCCTGTAGATTACCATATTTTGCGCATTATAAGACGCACTTTTTCTTCAAAAAATTGCCCCCAAAATTCAGGTGCGTCTTATATACTACTTGTTTTTTTAAAAAAATTGCTTAACAATTAAGGTACGTCTTATAGTTCGTAAAACACGGTATATACACACAAAACTGAACATGGCGTAGTTGAAGGGACTGGCTCGTGAACGTCTTGTTAGATCTTGGCGATGCTGTCTTGTGACCCGTTATTGTTGCTTTTAACACTTTTTTCGTTTTATTGGAATGACGAATTTCCTTATAGATGAGATATCAGGATGCTTGGCATAATTATTTACATGTTACAATGATGATTTGTTAGTTATATTGCAAAGTTTTAATACGTGTAATAGCTGGAATTGATTCCTCGAAAGATCGAAAGATGCATCGTTTTTTCCTTTCTTATCAGGATTTGGTTCTTGCAAATCAATTTTTTACGCTACTTTTTGTGCATCCGAGGAATATGTAACAGTTGAGTTGTAATGTGTAATGGATTGGCATGCTACGTAATTTCTCCTCTATCAGGGAAGGAGGTAAAGGAACATTCCCTTCAAGCCGAGAGAGGTGTATCTTGTACCATTTGACAGTTTGGTGTCTGGTATCAAACCACGTGTCACTGCCTTTATATCTATGGAATCTTAGGCTCACGATCTTTGCTCTAAAAGTTTCTTCGAACTTCTGAACCTGGACTTGTTCCTTCCACTTCCTTCCGCTACTACGGAACCTGCACACAGCGCTACCGTGTTCGTAACTCGTCTCGCTCTCTAGCTCCTCTCATCATGATGTGTTCGTAAACGTTGCAGATTTGGGCGTGACGTGCATTTTACTAATCGTAACCCTTTTCCTCCAAAAAAAAATGAATTTTTTAGCTTGTTGCCTTTTTAATCAGGGTGTCTGTGGCCAGTAGCTCGGGAGAATGAAAAGATGTCTGCATTTGCCTAAAAAAGAGGCATCCAGTGTTTGGTTTGTTTTGGTTTTATTTGGGTTTCTCATTTTCATTTTTCTCCCTTGCGATACAATTTTCATTAAAATGCCCGATGTGAATTTCACACATCATCGGCTATGCCGCGGTCGGGGAACTTTTTTAACCATTACCCCAAAATATTTTTGCGTAAGTCGATATTATTCCCCTTGTCCCCCACCCCTCCTCCATTTCTGAAAAGAAAACAATCGTAAATTTTAAATAAACATTATTTATTGAATTAATTTACATTTACATATTAATTCATGTCATATTGTTTATGTTTGTAAACATTCTAACACGTTTAGGAAATAGCAATTTAAATATTAGAAAAATGTCCCTATTACCCAAAAAAAAATGTTTAACCATTACCCAAAAATAATTTTGCTTAATTCGATATTAGTCCCCCTCCTCCCCCCTCATTTCTGAAAAGAAAACAATCAATGTAAATTTTAAATAAACATTATTTATTGAATTTACATTTACATATTTATATTGTTTAAGTTTGTAAACCTAGTAACACGTTTATGAAATAGCAATTTAAATATTAGAACAATTTCCCTATTACCCAACAAAATTTCATTTTTACCCCATTTGGGGTAATTTACCCCGGTTTCCCGACCGCTGGGCTACGGGGAACTAAAACGGGATTTAACAACAGAAAACAATGATAATTGCTCATAAGCCATGTTTTAATCTCCAAATAACTTTAATGATGACCTTCTCAAACATGTGTTTTATCTTTTTTTTTATAGAATTTAGAATTTTAAATCGATGATATATTGTAAGAATTTTTAAAAAAAACATTCGATCGTAAGATAGATGATTATATGATCTGTCTCGTCGCATTTTTGTGCTGTGACCTAACTTTTTTTTAAATATCCTCGACAACTAACAATGCATGCCTAACTAAGAAGATCGCATGAGTTTGGTCACAAATTGTTGGATTTTAAAAAATGATTCTGTTAAACATGAATCCGAAACATCTCAGCTTCTGATCAAGTACAATTTTATTATTGCAATCATCTTTTTTTCAATTTTTGTGTTCGCCCATATTTATTATTTCATTTTTCACCCATTAATCATATTGGAATGGGCCCTAAACGCGTGTGAATGTTATTTGTTGAATATGTGATCGGATTAAGTCAGGGGCAAGCAGAGTCAGTAATTTATTGAGTTTATGACATCAAAGTAGCGTTAATGTTTTGTCACAAGGCGGTCATGAAGTCAGGAATAACATAAAAACCATTCCAGCGTAGCATTATATAATGATGTTTCAAATTACATGGATTCGGCGTTTGTTTAGTGGTTTCTGACATTATGAACACCTTGTATATAACCATCGTTAAAGACATCCAATTTCAGAATTGTTTCCTTGCATGACATACTTATAATTGTATAATCTAAAGTTGACATTGTTCTGAAATTAATCTGAACAATGCCAATCAATAAAATGCACAATCTGACGAATTGGAATACCTCTGACATCAATTAAATCATGCCAGTAAAACTCCAATGTCTACCTATGATTAACTACTGTATATGCAGCATAAATGCTAAATAAAATTTCTTGGATTTCAAAAAAAATGCTTTGCTAGTTGTATCATGAGCTTTTCAATTTTGTACAAAATTTTCAATTTAAGGCCCTTTCACCCTCCATGTATATAATAAAACTAAAAAGGTATACAAATTCTTTACGACGTATATTAGGTCTCGTTATATTTATTTTTTGATTTAAATTGTTAATTTTTATTAAAATAACAAAAAAGTCGAATAATATTCGTAGTTCACTCCATTATCCAACAGGTGGCGCTCGTGATTTTTAAGCGCCAAATTCAAATTTAAACTTAAAATTTGCTATTTTAATAAAAATTAACAATTTAAATCGAAAAATAAATATAACAAGACCTTGTATACGTCTTAAAGAATGTGTATACATTTTTAATTTTATTGAAACTTTTATTTTGAAAATTGGGTGAAGTGCAAATTTTACCATTGAAATAACCCTTAATAAGTCCCTTAATTTCTAAGATCATGTGATTCCTCTTGAGCTCCATTGATTTGCACACTTCTGAAATGATATCCGTACTTCCAAAATGACGTAAAAAGGCATGCCAAGTAGTACGTAACGAAAACTGGTGAAATTTTGGGATGGGTTTCATCAAATTTAAATGTAAACTATTTTTTTTCTCCATAAGAATATTGAAGCCCGAAGCCTGAATTTATTAACCCTAACCCACTTTTTGTCTATGTGGTGTTTGTGCTAACTGAGCACATCATATGCAGCAACAATTTTAGATTATGAAGTTATCATTAGTCTGTACCAAAATAGTTCTTCCAGCTAATGAATAATGAGAAAGAAACTTGCCACCCCAAATATATATGTGTACAGCTTGGATTTTTAGACCATGTTTTTTGTCCGTTTTATCATGTTTCAAATGTCCAGGAAAAACTGGGGATATCAAGTTATGAAATTGATCCCATGCCACCATCTTTCTTTGTAAACTTATAATAATGGAAACAATGTATATCTATTCTTATTATTATTATTATTACTTATTGTGTAATCACTTATATGATAATTATTATTCGAAACGTGTAATTTCTCACAATAACCCGATAAAAATTTGGCCAAGAAATGTGTACGTTTTGAACTTGGTTTTATAATTATTTTTTTCTAAGTTGTTAGTACACACATTTTTAACTTGAACTGCATAATTTGACATCTTTGAAATGCTTTATTTGAGAAAACTAAAATCAAAAGCAACATTTGTGACCGGTTTTCGTTTTGCATAATATTTAGGAAGCATTTGTAAAGAAAGAATCACAAAATATCAATAACAAATATTTAAATTTTAAATTTTAAACGTCTACATGGGTGGGTGTTTTTGAATTTCATTTTTATACCGATATAATTGCATTATTTCTTTTTCTTGAATTATCCCGTCAAACTTTATAATTTCAGAAATCACAAACATTGTGCCGATAAAAAAATATTGAAATAAATGAAAATTAATTCTAGTCAATGGAACATCCAATCAATAACTTGGACCAACAGAAGGGAGGAACAAGACATATGTTAATGAGTAAGTAAAATTTCAATTAAATTAAAGCAAGTTTTCAATATACATTTGTTTTACAGAATTACAGATTTTTTTAAATGCTAATAATCAATGAGTAATTAAACAATAATTAGAAGTAATTGTCCCATTAGGCTAAATCCGATTAAAAAAATGTCAGTATGACATCTTTTTTCAAAAATGTGATCTTAGCTAAAATTACCATTTTCAAGTCACAATATGCAGTTTCCAGGTTGTTATTTATTTCAGATTACAACTCTCCATACATGGTACAGGTAAATGACGTACCAAGGCCCTTAGGGTATTTTTACGGGGCCATTTTAATTGTGACACCTGTTTAGTGTTTTCGATAATGTGATTAAAAGGGATCACAACCCTATCATTTCCAATGGGTCGGGTTTGCGAAGATACTCACAGTTGAATGAGGGAGGTTTGGGTGAGGATGAAAATTGTTTTGGGTGGCTCGATGGATCAGCAAGTGCATCATATTGTTGTTTTTCACTTTGAAATGGTAGATTTTTTAAAAATTGATAAACAAGTTTGAAAATGTCCATTATTTTGCAAATGCTGCATGAGATAGGCAAGTTGTGAGTGCAAAAATTCAAATAATAATTTAGGTTTTAAAAATCTACTATTTTAAAGTGAAAAATGACACGATGAGCCCCTTGCTGATTTATTAAGTTATTTTAAAAAAATTTTATTTTTTAATAATCTTTTTTTGTTTGACTGTGAGTGTCTTTGCAAATTTTTCCATTGAAAAAGATAGGGTTGTAATCCCCCTTTAAAAAATATAAATGACCAAAAAATGACGTCCAAGGGGGACATTTTTAAAAAGTGGTCATTAAAAAAAATGACGTCCAAGTGGGACGTTTTTTGAAAATGGCCATTTTAAATCAGAAAATGACCTAAAAATGACGTCATTTTTTGACGTGATGACGTCATTTGGACGACATTATTTGGTCGGATTGCTACCTGGACTGATTTCTTAATTTTAAATGTGTGTGTATGAATATTTTTTGTTGCAATCGGATATAATTTCTAATCTCGTTTCCTTTTATGTTTTCCCCCACGCAGCGTTGTAGAGTATTTTTTTTTATCTTCAGCCTCGACCTTTGAGATTTCCCCTCGGCCAATGCTTAGGTTTTGTACTGAGCCCATCAATGCAATCACTTTGACTTTTTTTAAAGCAATTTAACTTCGAGCGCCTAGAAGTCATGCGGCTTTGTTCATTTTTTAACGTTCAGGCACCGTATTTAGTGTGACTCCGACCAATTATTTCGATGCTATTTTGTTTTTAAATGATTTTATTAAATTCCCATTTTCCCCGATGTCTCCTTCGCCGCTTCTCCAGCCTGTGTCGGGTAGCCAATTTGCATAGAACGGTACGAAGCAGTGTGGCCAACTCACTTAGCCGTTGAATCCAACTTGTGAAATGAACCGGTAAAAAAATCGTTATCATTCTACACGCATGAACTCATTTCCACATTTTTAATTTTTTAATTCGATATTTGGAAAAATTGAAAAATCGAATGCCGCAACTAGTTCCCTAGGATTTGAGTTTCATATCCATAGCACGGTCACATTGCCAGCGCGTTCTCATCCGGGTACCTCGATACGGAAAGGGGAGGACGCCATTGTTGTGTGGAAGACGGAGAGGCCGAAGGGATAAACGTTCACGATTACACCTCTGGAAGAAAAACGTTAAATTTAGCCGCGAATCTGTCATCCTGGCGTTCCCAAACGGTGGTCCCATCACCCTTGCTATGGAAGCTGCTGGAATTCCTCAGCAAAACATGGGCACAGTCGAATTGGAATTATCCAGTTCCAATGTCGTGAATGCTGCCATTCAGATGGCCATTAGGCGGCCGTTTGATCCGGTGGCGCACGATTTGGACGCTACCTTTCGGCTCACCAATTTTGCCGAATTAAGAGGATGAGGGTGTAAAGTCCCTCAGGAGACACTGCTCAAACTCCTGGAGGGGCTCGGACAAGATGAAAACCCGCAAGATCAGGATCAAACCCATTTCCTTAATCTCGCCGAAATACCCCGTATTGGTAAGCCTCGCGCCTTTGTTCCACCATTTTTGCGCCTTTGGTTTGAAATGATGCCGACTTTTAATGGCGGCCATCTTGGAAGTCACGGGGAATTTCAAAACTTGCTGGCAATAGTATTATGTGGTTAAAGTGCACGCCAGTTTTTTTTCAGTATAGTGCTTTTAAAATGAATAATTACTGAAGCACGAGCTTATTATTAGAAACAGGGTTGCCACTGACCGGCTAAGTTAGGCAAATAAAAAATAGTAAGGCAAATTTTGTCAGGAAAAATTAAGAAAGTAGAAGAAATAATGCTGAATTAAAGCAACTGAAGTGTCAACAAAGGTGCAAGAAACCTTGCTGATTTAGAAGAAGCAGCTATTGTTGAAAAAATTATTCAGAAACTACAGTGCGAAAAAAATGTTATTGCAAAAGTGAAAATAGCCTGTACCATTTTCAAGCTAAAATACTCAAATGCAATAATGTTTGGTTTATGTTGATCATTTGTACTAAATGTAGTTTTTGTCAGATCACCAAGTAATGTACAAGTTACAAAAGTTTCATTTTCAGGTCAGGCAAATTCAGGCAAGGCAGTTTTAAATATAGGTGGCAACCCTGTAGAAATAAATTTTCATTGCTAACCAGCACCCAAATTAAAAAAGATTCCACAACCACATGTTATTTATGCATAACATTATTGTTAAGTGATTACTCAAGTTGTAGATGCTGTTGAAAATGACAACGTCAAAATGTGTTTTCTGTTTAAATGATAATAAAACAACAATGCTGGCAATGAATTAAAAATGTATTAATCATCAACTCCATTGATAAATAAGTGACAACATAGAAAATTCAAGGTACCGGATTGGTGCAATCTTATTAATGATTCAATCTGTTTTCATAGGTATTGGCATGGATGCCGCAGTCACCCCACTGCGACATGGAGGTTTATCATTAGTTCAAACCACTGACTTCTTCTATCCGCTAGTGGACGATCCTTATATAATGGTAAGTTTGTTATTTTTGTGTTATCCATGCTCCTGTGTCGAGCTTTTTCTAATGTTCATTTTATTTATTTATTTTTTAGGGAAGAATAGCTTGCGCAAATTGTTTAAGTGATTTGTACGCCATGGGAGTTACCGAATGTGATAATATGTTGATGCTACTTGGTGTTAGCACCACAATGGCTGAAAAAGAGAGAGACGTCGTCATTCCAATGATGATGCGTGGATTCAAAGTAATAAATTAATCGAGTTGTGTAAATCGTGAACACATGAAGCAGTTTTTTTCTTCGGCTGCAAACTAAATAGCTGCTAACCGTGTTTCTTGTTTTAATAGGATTGTGCCCAGGAAGCTGGGACGGATGTCACTGGTGGGCAAACTGTAAAAAATCCATGGGTGATTATCGGTGGCGTTGCCACAACAGTTTGTCAGCCGAATGAATTCATCGTGTAAGTGATTTGAATTTCATCTTATCAGTCTTAAAATGCCGGTATTTACCTTAGAATGCCTTAATTAGACACATTCAGCAATTTAATTTCAACTTTCCTTAAAACAGTCCTGATTGTGCCGTTGTTGGAGACGTCCTGGTTCTGACCAAGCCATTGGGTACTCAAGTGGCGACTCATGCCTATCAGTGGCTGAATAACTCTGAAAGGTGGAACAGAATCAAATTGGTAGTCAGCGAAGATGATGTTACCAGAGCGTATCAGAGGGCAATGGACAGCATGTCGCGATTAAACAGAACAGGTTGACAAATGGGGTTTTTTGATAATTTTTTGCATGATTCTTTATTAAAAGTATTGCTAACATTGAAGTCATTCTTTGCTCTTTTTTGTATCCTTGTCAATAGCTGCCCGTTTAATGCACAAGTACAATGCTCATGGAGCTACAGATGTGACTGGTTTTGGCTTGTTGGGACATGCCACCAATTTAGCGAGGAATCAAAAGAACGAAGTCAGTTTTGTCATTCACAATTTGCCAGTAATTGCAAAAATGTCTGCGGTGGCAAAAGCTTGTGGAAGCACGTTCCAGCTGCTACAAGGACATTCACCTGAAACATCGGGTAAGAAAATTATCAAGTGGGGATGAGTTCATTAGTTATTGGTTGCAGTGCTCCCCATTAAATGTTTTTGTAGCTTGTAGATTGTGATGTTGAAGAAAATGCAAACTCGTTACATTATTTCGTGTCTTTTGTTTTTCCAGGCGGACTTTTAATTTGCTTGCCTAGGGAGCAAGCCGCTGCTTATTGCAAGGATATAGAAAAGAAAGAAGGTTATCAAGCGTGGATTATTGGCATTGTGGAAAAAGGGAACAGATCTGCACGAATCATCGACAAGCCTCGAGTTATTGAAGTGCCACCTAAAGAAAAAGATAACGAGTTATGGTAACACATTCACGAGCATCTTTATTTGGGCTATTATTGTACATTTTATGGGCCGTTTTTTGGGTTTTGTCCCCAAAATTCAACGTGCGTTCCCACTCATTTTACAGTGGCTCTCCCATTATCCCTGAAATTAGTCTGTCTTAGCTGACGTTTTAGTGCTAATTTTAATTTCCTTATTGTTCCAACTAAAATACATGTGTTGAAGTTACGCGAGCCAAAGATTATGATTATTTTTAGCTTGTCTATGCAAATAATGTGATTTCAATGCACTGGAAAGGCAACTAAGTCGTTGCACTATTGAGAGAAAAGCTGTGGATTGAAATGGATTTTCAATTGAATTTTTTGGGAACAAATACAAAATTCGAATGGTCTTTTTTAGAATCTTTTGAAAAAGGAATCCGAAATCTTTTGGGAAGAAAGAGGATGTTAGCCATGGCCATGTCTTAAAACTAAAGGCTAAATCGCCGTTACATTTATAATATCGATTTAGCCTTTTTTTTTAATTTAGCCTTGAATTCAATCATCAGTTCTTTTGTAATTAATTTTAATGTTTCTCTCAGCATTGTTGGCGATCTAGTATCGTTATTCACGAGGCAAATTTCTCCTTGATTTTACTCTTGAAGGGAATGTTAAAGCATGCGATTAGGTGAAATCATAATCAGAAAAAAATGACTCGTAATTTTTAAACTAAATTCGTGCATTATTTCTTGACGTTTATATTAAAAAATATAGTGCTTAGCTTACGTAACATTCCCCAAGTGTAAAGCAAGCAATTTCCAAAGGCTTTTTATTGTACAAAAAAAACAAAAATGAAAGGCTCGTGCATCTAGGCTTTCTTGGCACCAAAGGCACTCTTGCATTCCAAAGTAATACAGAAGTTTTGGAAAATTTAAAAATTGTTGTTCAAAAGGTTGTTGCTGTAGCATATCTGCCATAGATATGAAATTGTTTGATGCTGGAATGGCTAATGCCGTTATAAATAGTGTCAGAGTTGCGTAAAGTCATGCATGGAAAGTATTCCCCTTGACACTAGACTTACGTACGAGTCTTAGCTTTAACAATTGTTTCCTTTAACGTTTGATGAATTCGGTGTAATTTCAGTTTGGGTCTCGACCCGGATAAACTAAATTCGCATGTGGTATTATCATTTAATCTTAATAGTAAACTTACCCCGGGGGCCAAAGGTGCTAAAAGTGTTCTTTTCTTGTTTAAGCTGTAAATTGGGACAATCCTAGAGTATCCACTATGACAGTATCTTTATTTGCCAGTGGTACAGGCGTCATTTCAGGAAGTTCGGAATTGAGCAGCCGAACTTCTTTGACCAAAGGGTTGTCTAATGGTTTAGATGCGGGAATTATGACTCCGCCGTCTTGGAAAGTCCTTCGACAGGAGGGCCGACGGCGGATGATGATTTTTTCGTTCTTCGCATCTAAATATGGCGTCTAGTTAGATATGTTTTTGTATGAAAACGTTAACACATTTAATGTCATTGGCTGCTTCGACGAACTGCTCGATGTGCCACAAACTATCGGAATTCTCGGGTTCCATACGTGGGGTGAGTTTGTAGCAAATCTTGCAGTTCCGTTCCTCCTCCTCTCCTTCATCATTGTAATTTGTTCGCTACTGCTGCCGTGTTTTGAACATCTCTCAATTATTATTAAAATGGAAAAATAAATAAGATATTCCTTTCCTCGGAATTGATAAACAGTGACGAGTGAAAGAAAATTGTCAATGAAAATAACTTGTTGATCCGAGTCCGATACTTTTAAAGTTGCAGCACCAGGAAATAACAATAATAAGATTGAAAAGAAATACTTTAATCTTTGTACAAAAATAATTGGAAAATTTCACTACATGTCAACTATGTCTTTAAGTATATTTTACTGATATCTTCATATTGAATACCTTTGAGAATTCGACCTTTCAGTGGACCCTAAGAAAAATAAAATAAAAATATATCTGTATATTGAAATATAATTCGACGAGAAAGAATTTAAAGAACTTACTGAATCTATTTTGACAGTACAACAGAATTTCTTCTCATCGAAGGAAACCAAGATGGCCTCGTGATCTCTGTATGCGCCATTTAGTACTTGGATGGGCCGCCCTAAGTATGACACATTAGCATTTTAACACAAGATTTTAAAATTTCAGAACTTTGAGAAAATTTCTTCCTGAACTAACCTATTGCAGGAATGACAGTTTCCAGATCGCTTTGATCTAATTTAATTATGTCACCGGTATCTATGACTTCCACGATTCCAGCATATTGTCCTTTAACTTCCTAAAAAATCCACAAATAAAAAAATAAGGTAAGTCAGATTTAGGATTATTAGCTTAAAAATGATATCAGAATACAATTTGAGTACCTTCACCACTGCTTTTTTCTTGTAGAATTTTTCTCCAAGTGCCTTAGTGACTATTTTGACAACTATGCCCTGGTGAGAGAAGAATTAACGATTGGTAAACTATTTCAAACATGTAAACTCGCACTTAAGTTTTTTTGGTTTGCCCACCTTGACTAGCCAATAATTTTTCCTATTTAACTTTTCTTTTTTGTGTTCTTCTTCCTCTATCATTTCGGCCAAAGTTGTTTTCTGCTTTTTCATTCTAGATTCATTTTTCTCGTTTCTGTCGTTGGGACGCTTTTTAATTTCTGTTTTAAGCTTCGTTGTGGAAATCGTGAACGGATTTATCGATCTAAATTCACATAAAAATAATTGACATTAATTTCTCAAATATATAGGGAAGCGAACGTCAATACCAGTAATGCTAAAACATTCCAACTTAATTTTTCATTGCCAGATTAACTTTACTACAAAATTGCAGTTTGTTTGTTGATGTTTTTTAATGTTGGCCTATTTCTGCAACACGAGGGCTGAACACCAACGCCAGTGGATGAGCCTTTAACACCTACACGCGAATATGGCCCACGAGGGGGGACTTTCACCCCTCTCGAGGGATCTTTAATGTGCAACAATCAACACCGGACCTCAGTTTAAACTCTCATCTGAAAGAGTCGCCACTTAGGGAATTAAATGTAGTTTCTCCCATCCGTAAAAATTCCCCCCGACCTCGCCCTGGGAGCGAACCCAGCATCTTAGGATCGAGAGACAAGCACGTAACCCACCCGCGTTGGCACAAAATTGTCATTACGTTAAGATTCTTCATTAGGAATTTTAAAATTTATAAAGACAGGAAAGAAATCTTTTTCCATTTGTGGAAATATAAGAGTTCATGTAAAAGTTGGAAGGTCTTAGCATTCGGCATTTTAATTTCCCTTAGCAGAAAATTATTAAATGAACATTAGTGAGACTTACACTGATGTTGTTTCTTTTGCCTTTGGTGCAACTGGCATTTTAAAGCAAACTAGAAAAACAAAGTTAATTTAAGACGATTAGTGACAGTTTGAATTTCTCAATAACATAATGCAAGTTTTTCAACGGAATCTGGGTATTATTACCTTTATCATCCTCATCATTCTTTTGAAGATCCGTGAATTGTGGTTCTTCGGCAGGTCGTCCTTCCTGTTTTGCCCTTTCAACCTGTTAACGTATGCATGTTTTAAAATTGAATCCTAATTGCTGACAATTTGTTCATTATCCCTCCGTACTAAACCTAGAATCTTATGTTTACCTGCTTTTCGATGAAATCCATTAGTCTTTCTTGGTCATCTTTATCCATTCGTTCTTTCTTGGCTAACGCTTCCTGTCTTTGAATAGTCTCTGGATCGCTAATTATTAGAATATGTTTAAATTTTACAGCTCCATTTCGATAAACAATAACTCGATATTAAGCTTTCCTACCGATCGATGTATGTTATAAACCATCCTTTTTCTGTCTGATCCACAGTACAGAGACCTTCTCGTCCCAAAAATTTGACAAACTCCGTCAGCGTTTCCCATTGCGTGGAATTCATGTGGAGATGATTTCGATCTTGGATGTATTCTTGGTAAACCATGTTACTGTGGACACGTTTTGTACCTTTGATCGGAACAAAATTTAAAATTATTATCTTTGAAATTTAACCATGACATAAATACAAAAATGTTAAATAAGAAATTACCAAATCGCCGACTTAAAAGTTCGACGAATCCTTCCTGAAATTCACTAAAATATAAATTGTACAGAAGTAAGCAAAGTTTCCCCAAAAATTAATAACACGAAGAAAATGTTTATCTAACCGTGAAAAACCGTCGATATAAGTATTTGGATTATCGGCAAATAGAAGCAGTTGCCTTTGATGAGACTCTGACATTGTGTGGCATTTGAACCCATTCTAAATTTAAAAAACAAAATTAGTTTTAAATGTACATTTTGTATACAATTTTTCCACAAAAAAAAAAAAATACTTTAATGCGGTTTTCTAAAAGCGTCCCATAGAATTTTGGTTATGTGAGTTTAGTCTGGCAACATTTTTTAATAGATTTTAATTTAAAAATGACAACAATAACCTTGAAATTTTGAGATTTTTTAAAAAATGGACTTTTGACACATCCTGTATAAATGATGGCGCTCCATATAAACATAGACCATGATATAAATGAACCATAATTTGGTGTGCTTCAGTTCGATATGTGAACGTTCTGCAGTCGGGGTGGTGAATTCACAGGAGTATCAACTAAAGATTACGTGGGAGGCCAAGAACAGATATTCCAACAATCCTGGTAAGTTTAACCGCTTGTTTAATAAGTTCAGGAATAATATAGTAGTTTAGACCTACCTCATCTCGACATTGTTTCTCACACATTTGACAATACCATCGCAGTTTTTGCAATCCTTTCGCTTTTATCTTGTTAGCGATCGCTTTAGGTGTTAGAGCTTCGTGTTTTGGCATTTTAAAGGTTCAAATATTCTTTAAAATTCCTGTCAAATACGCAGATATCCGAAACGTCGGAGCAAATGTATTCGTTATGGCGCTGGCCTCTACGCTGATCTCATAAGTCACGTGACTGCTGCCTTTCTTAGCAGAATGGCACTTGGTGCTGATTGGCCTAATGTTTAAAAGGAG
>JAQGBW010002568.1:0-19334 GCA_034698625.1 Julus scanicus
ACGCAATTTTTATAGACGTTAAAAACGAAATTTTTCTAAATTTTGTTATGGTAAAAACGAAATTTTTCTAAATTTTGCCATGGTAAAAACGCATTTTTTCTACATTAAAAACGAAATTTTTCTAAATTTTGCTATGGTATATATGAGGAGGAGGAGGAAGGGGGGGGGGCGGCAAACTCAGATTCCGCCCCGGGTGGCAAAACCTGTAGCTACGCCACTGAATGCACTTAGATGAAATTGCTCTTACTTTTTTGCTTTAATTGTATAGCCTACTGAAATGAAATATATGTTGGAAGAAAATAGTTACAAAGACATTCTTATTTGCATGAGCTCGTATCTAATAGAAAGCATTGCAATATTAATTATAATGGTTTACGGAAGTATTATATCATCATATGCATGCATGTAGTTTGTAAAAATGCACAAAGGAATATTTTTCTCGGAAACAATACTTCTTGCTCTAATGGTAGAAGCAAAGTACTTTAATAATACGCTTTTTATTGTCGTGTATAGTATTTAGATATTTGTATTTAGTTAAAAAAATAATAATTTTATTTCGTGAGGAAATAAATCCGTGCATCTGAGTAACATTCCCCAACATACCATGAAATCCACTAATTTTGTTAAGGCCAACAACACATTCCTGGGCTTTCCTTCTATCACAGCATTTTTAAATCCAGCTGTTATTCCAATTAAATTAATCTGCGTCAAGCCGTTTTAAACACCGATCAAGCTGTCGGTTTTAAATCCGATTAAAATACAGTGTACAAAACTTGGAGAAGAACCATGTTTCTGTAGAAGTTTTGTCATGCGAGTTGAAGCTTAACTTTAACCTTTAAGTGCTTCCTCTATAGTTTACATCTTTTAATCAAGTGGGACGAATACATTTATCTTTTTGTAATCGATGAAAAGTTCTAGTAGTATTTATGGTATAAGCTATACGTATTCCATATAACATTAAAACGTAGCGCGTTTTTATAACCATGTACAAGATTCTGTATAAAAAAGCGTAGGTTGTTTTTTATCCGTTGACAATTTAATTTGCATTAGGACTTTATACCCAAGGGAGAGCTTTATAAAACAATGTTACTGTTTCTAACAAGATTAAATTAAACGCGCATCAAATTATATACTCGCATAAGATACGTCGTTGTTACTATGGTGTATAAATGGATCCTTGAATGTTTCAGTTTTAGAGAAGCAAAAAAATGATGGTTAGATTGATCCATTACAAAAGTTTAAAAAAAGAAATGCAAGAATGAGGATAATGCGAAAAAATTGCAAATATTTGCTAAAACCGCATAATGCAGAGGAGTCAATTATCCTTTGTGCTTTGACTCAACGATGATGCATATTTTAAAAGAAGTATATACCGAAAGTGGAAATTATGCACGAAATTTCCTTCCCCTTTTCCCTCTTGATTTATGATAGTCTCGTAGTGGTTTGATGCTTACACATAATAGACGGCTTTAAATTATTTGCTTGTAGGATGTATTATATGTTGCGCACCATTAGAGTTTACGGATGAAACGGTGCCAAAACCGCAAGGGTAGTTTATTTTTGCTTTAAGTAGTATGTAATTTCTATATCAGGAATGTATATACATCATGCTTCGTATAATGTGAAATTCGTTCGATTCGGTTTTAGCTTATTAATGGAATATTATATTTAGGAACTGTCATCTGTTAATCTAATTAAGTTTCATGTCATTTTTTTTAAAAAGTACATAGCCTATATAATGCCAAGTTGTTGGACTTACAATTATGACAAATAACATTGAACTTGTGTCATTATATAAACATACTGTATTTATATAAATGTGTATACATTGAATTACAATTTCAATTTTGACTTTTAGAGTATTGGTGCTGTTTACGTTGAAGCATTTCAAATATTTGTATGTCGACCATGATTCAGTATACATCATCAGGTACACAATATTTAGATAGAGCAAACAATGTGTTTATCTTTAATACCCAGGGGCAACAGGGTGCCGAATTTTTGGATTACATGAAAAAGAATATTTATCTAGGCAGATATAAACGTTTTGATAGGAAGATGGAGACATACTCTGTATAATTATAGTAGGTGTATTTGCTTAAAGGAAGACACGTAGATTAAAAATTTCATGCTGTCTATATATTTTGAAGAAGGAATTATTTACGGATGCACTGCATGGAGATAGAGATTAATGTATTATAATTTCTACCTTAAGCAAACACTATATTAGCGGTACAAGAACGTAATTCTGTAATGACTCTTTGACTTTGTTGTTACAATTTAGCATATGCAACCAAATGTACCGTTTGATTGTTCATTAGTTTTGAGACGGAACACATACTAGTATGTATCAAACATCTTTAAAATAGTCTTTATATTCACTGTATCAAACTCTTTGATAATCCACGCTTCTTTCCAATAAAACTAAGACTGTTCTTAAGAATCATAACACGATTAATGCATGTTCTTCAAAGTACTTAAAAGGAAAACAGTTTTAAAATATGAGCATAACTATTTTTGAGTGAGGAATCTTGAAAGGACATATTCAAGTTATAGTTATATAATTTTTTAAAATTCCATTTCATTTTGCCAAAAGCAATAGACTGTTTTCCATTACCGAACAAAAAAAAATGGCTGAAGTTTATTTACATTTGGATTAGATTTTCATTTCAGTTTCTTAAAGTCGAAGTTATTAAATTCATGGTAGGTTTCATATATTACAGTATATTAAAGTAATGTGAAGCCACCAATGTTCTATTCTGAAAGAAATAAACTTGTGTTGAGCAAGTTGATGTAAACAACCCAAAGCCTGGGATTTTTACAACCTTATATGCTTGGCTGGTATATCCAATGGTACTGTAGTTTTCAAAAGAAAATGCGGTGCATACTCTGCTTATAGACTATTTTTTTTTAAAAAAACCTTGTGTTTCATTTGAATGTAAATGTTTTAGAAAAGCAGATGCTTTTAGTTTAATAGCATCTTATGCAATATGACTGTCCAAATGGGACTGTTTTTTGCTCAAGCGTAAGCATATTTCCGTTGTAGCTGTTTACCATGAATTCCCTGGCTCATGTAAATAGGTTTCAGGCTGCTAAATTTAAGCTCTAATGCACTAAATTCACTATTGTTTTTCGATTTTTTTTTTCAGCATTATAGAAAATCAACCGTATTTTACGAGCATTACGCGTGGGATGATGGCATCTTATTCTCATGTAGAAACGCTGTAAGTATAAAACCGTTAATGCATATATCAAGATTGTGTTACAGGATATGTTTTGCTCATGAAAATGTCATTGAATTATAGTTTGTGTCAAGGCGTATTTTGTTGAAAAAAATAACATCAGATAATTTATCGAAATTCTATTAGGGCCTATACAATGCATGACACGTAAATTAAACGGAAATACGACTAAGGATTTCCTCAATTGTATACTACATGATATGCGTTCTATAGTAATATACAAGAATTTAAGTATATGCACTTCGACTGTCTCTTTTTATATAAACGACTCTTTCCGCTTTGCATTTTAATAACATATTGTATACGTTGTATAATTTTGAAATTATATATAGTTCGTTACTTGAAAGAGATGCTGTGAGTTTTGGATAAATTTCTTTTGTTGCAAATAATGTTTTCCGAATTATGTTTATTAAATTTGCGTAAGATTGTTTTTACATATTGAGATGAACATTCAAATATCAAATGGAAATATCAAATTTTCCGTGAGAGTTGTTTTAGAAAACAATCGAAATAATGTACACAATAAATAATCTTATAAATTCATTATTCCTTTTTTTTGTATAGGACTGTTCGGAATTCCAGTTTGCATTTTATTGAAGAAGATGCTTTTAAATCTTCGCCAAGATTGAAAAAAATGTGAGAGGCTTGTCTTATATCCATATATTTTTGATTAAAAATGCACTTGTTTAAGTCAGTGTATGATTTTGAAGGTATATATCTAGTATATTGTATAAATTTGTGTGTCTTTATTAAAGCAGTAAAATAAGCAATATAAATAATTTGAAATATTGCATTTAAAATTACTACATGTAACTGATTTAGGCCAAAGAAGTAAACATATATATAGCTTACAAACATTTTCTATTTCTAGAAGTTTTATTAAAACTGATCTTTCAATGGTTTCTCGGAGATTATTTCATGGTTTGGACTTGACGGAATTGTAAGTTAACGCCTTCTATTAATTAAAATTATTATGACAACTTCCATTTTAAATATCATTTAAACTATTTTCAACAGAACTCTGGACGATAATCCATTGGCATGCAATTGCAGCAATAAATGGCTGCAATTAGCAACAATTAAATCTGACAACTCTAGATATATTTCATCGCCTCATCTTATCACCTGTTTTGATAGCGGAGGATCCCAGATACTAATGTCTAATGCGTCTATTGATCCATGTGGTATGTGATTAATGTTATATAATATTACTTGGCTTTCTTGTTTGTTGTACATAAACGCTGCTTTGATGGAGCATTGAAAAACATCATTTGGCTTCTTCATTTATAAAATTTGAATGCACATAACTTGGTTTCCAATGTTTTGATTAGAAATATATTTCTCTGAATCGAATGAAGGAAACCGGAGATGTGTGTATTATGTTAACCAATAAACAATATGCAGAGAAGTAACTGGAGTCAGTGGCGCCCAGGGCCCATCATGGTCTCTGTGGAGCCCCATCTTCCGCACTCAAATAACAGTTTAATTAACTGTGTAAATATGTTAGTGCTCTAAACTGATTAATGTGATTAAGTAAATGTTTACAAACGCGCCTTTGCAGTTAAATTTTTTATACAGTTTCTTTCAACGATGGTCTTATTTACCCATACATGTGCATTAATAGGAAATATTGTTTTTAATGTTTCATTATTTAACAACCCCTTAATGCATGTTCCATCAATTTCAGATTTACCATCCATAACATTCATTTCTGAAAATATTACATCTTCTGAAGGAGGAAATATTTCTTTAGAATGTGAGGGAGTTGGGGACCCATCGCCTACGGTGAGTTCGTTCATAACTTATTTAGCTCATCTTCTATCGTTTACTTTCCAATTACTAGATTACATCTTCTAATATATGTATTACTAATGTAATAAGGGTATTTATTGCATAAAATGTATTTCCATGTGGAATATGTGAAAAATATCAAATGTTATTTTAAGAGCATGTTTGATTATTTTTTGCATTGCTGATTTTTTATGAAAAATATCACTAGAGTGGTGCTTAATTGTGCTATCGGTGCAATAATTAAACTAAATTATGACATAAATCCAATAAATGGAAAAAAGAATACTTTTTGTTGGATTGCTCTCCTGGGATCTTTGTCCCTAGGCGAACGTCTAGGTTCCTAATGGACCTAAAGTCTCTGTCTGTGTTATTTATATAGTGCTTTTCCATTTCACCACTTGGAATAGAATGTCAGCAACCTAATTGACTATTGGTGTTTGTCATAACTGTCCCGAAATGGTCTTTCGAGAATTTTTATTTCACATCTCATAATACTGAGGTTAGATGCTTATCGACCCACTAAGGGTCCTGCACTTGGCTAGCAACCATTATATACCCAAATACCGAAAAAACGTTCTGGTATCTGACATCTGATAAATGGTTTTGGGGAATCTTTGTTGTTGCTCTCACTCTTGCATTATACACAAGACTTTCCAGGATGTCTTGTACATTGCACTATGGTAAATTGGATACATTCTGGAAAATACGGTGTAATATTAAAGGTACAGTGCACATGGAAAAATGAACGATGGTTGCACTAACATTCCGTGTAGTCTCCTGCAGCCTGCAGGATGTTTCACATCAACGTGATCTACATGTTCGATATTATGTAAGCAAAAGAATTGTCCAATTATATAGCATCTGTTTTTATTAATAATATCAAAATATGGATGCAAGTGCAAATACGGGATTCATTTTATCATGTTTTAATGATACAGTAATTACCATAATATGTAAATAAATTGCAACTGTATCAACAACCTTACATATACTTATTTACATGCATACAGCATTTTATTTTAAAAAGTGAGATAAAAATCGTTTTGGCCTACTTCATTTCTGAATGCCCATAGTCGGAGGCCCTATTTCGTAATTAAGTACAACTTCTGCATCCATTTTCCACTAGACTAATCAGTTTTGTTTGATCTTCTTATTACATTAGCAATGATGTAGCCAGATAAATGTATTGGAAAACTGAACTATATTTTTCCAAGTTGATTCCAACCATCATTGGTATAAGCAAGCTGCGGCAGTGAGACCCAGGTTGAATGAAATGTCTTGTACCATATGGATTATTTCGCATGACCTGATTCAAATATAACGGCTGTTTGATGTTATTAAGTTTCTTCTTAGATACACCTGTGAAAATAAGCAGTAGGCCTATCAGTAGAAATGTAGTAATTTAATTCGTTTAGGGTTCATAACGTCCTTTTTTTTTTTTTTTTTTTTTTTTTTTTTTTTTGAGGTGGTATAACTTTTGGGAGTTCCTAAAGATAATTGTATTTTTGATATGTTGTTCTGTTGCTGAAATGAAATAAATTTCAACGCCCATGTCTGCTTCTGCGTTTATATTTCTGATTAAATTCTTTTAAGATGAATTCTATATAGTATATCATATGTCCAACTTCTTGTGTTTCAGGTTTTTTGGAATACCGTTGGTGTTCACTCCAGATTTCAAGTAGAAAATGATTCTGGTCTGCATCAAGTACTTCGTTTGGAAAATGTTACCAGAGCGGATAACAGAATAATAGAGTGCGTTGTTGAAAACGATGTGGGGAGAACGAAGCAGGGTATTCAGCTAAAAATTACCGGTAGGTGCATGTATTTGGTTTCTTCTGTATAGTATAGTATGTACGTCCTACAGTTGCGAGTGTACTTCGTATTAATCATTGCTCGGTCAAGAGTCTCTTACAATTTTCATTAGCAGTGGAATAAGTTGTCTGTTAGAAAGTGGGCAAAAAAGTAATGGAATCGGGTAATAATGGAATTACATGTTCCAGCCAGCGGCTGTTTATTATCGACCTGCAGATAATTAATCATGTTTATCCGGATTTTCTATGGTTTCAATATTCATTCTATATATAGTCATCATAATTACTTTAACGTTTCAAAACGATGACATGGAAGGATTTATGGTCGGTTTCTCCTATAGATTTTCGTTGCATCCACAATGGACAAATAGCCAACGCGATTAGCTTTTTCGTCTTGAATGTAGATTATAAGGTGGCGTTTTTATTCACCACTGTACTGTATACTCACTGAACCCCTCTCATCCGGCTTTCCGGTTTAACCGGCGGTGTTAGAAGGCTACCAAAAATGAAATAACTTCTAAACTTTTTTCAGAAGTCATAAAATGTAAATATACTGCACTTCTGCAGTACGTTTTTAACAAGAATCGGCGACGACATAGGAAACATTTTTCAGGTTTTTTTTTAAAAAAAAATTAGGATTTTCACAGCACTCCCTGGAGTCCTCAGTATGGCATTTCCATTATTATCCTGCAGAGGTTAGCATTTTAAAATGTTTTCTGGCTGCGGATAAAAACTAAAGTACAAGAAAATGTAAGAAAAGTACCTTGAAATCTGTAGTCACGCGGGTCCTATTAAAGTCTTATTAATTCATATAAAAACAATAACAAAAACTTATTAAGTTAACTTGATGCTGCTCAGTAAATAAAAATTAAAGTAGTTTTTCTTGTTAGCGAGGAACAAATTGTACATGAAAATGTGCAGACATGAAACACCTGCCTTGGGAATACTGTACAATGTAATAGACGTTTTATTTGTATAGCCTTTAGGCTGATTCTTTCATTTCTAATGAGGCCTCTTGAGTATGTTCATCCAGCACATTTTGTATAATTACGCGTAATAGTGCTAACGCATGCTTTGCAGCTCCTTGTTATTGATTATACAGCATCTCGTATACAGCGTTTGCACAGTTAATGGTCAATTATAAATAAATATAAATTATAAATACAACGTGATCTCGTGACCTATAACAAGCCTTTGCGGTTATTTTGGGAAATAGACAAATTGTGCATCGACATCAGTGTGCGTTTATACAGTACATGTTGTGTTTTCGTGTTTAAAGTGAGAATGTGAATTCCATTCAGAATTTTTATTTCCTAAATCCTATGTATATTTCCCACTGGAATTGAATTACAATAGAGATAGTGTGTCGAATCGATCATACGAAAGCTTGTTCAATTCGATCTTTCATGACAGCATATATTAATGTTCGTGTTGCATTTATAGGCGTCTACAATATGGACCCAATGTATCGTTGTGGTTTTACTGTCAGTGTGCACCATGGTCAAAGAAAACGAAAATGCTTAACGGTGTCTGACAGTTGATATAATAAGATTTTGTTTAGGGATTGATAACGTTTGTTGCCATGGACAACTTTTTGAGTAATAATATCCATTCAGGTTTTGACTTAAGAGAAAGTTTTTCGCTAAAGTTTGAGGCTATCATGCGTCATAATTGCACTTTTAATATATTTTTGTTGGTGGGATATTTAGTGCATATTTACTCTCGTATTCATAAAATATATCAATTTCAACTTGGTTTGGCTCACCCTGACGAACTAATAAGAAGCAATCAATCGCTATGTATTTTGTTATTTGTTACATGTTTTTGTTTTCAAGTTTGCTAAACATGTTAATAAAATAAAGCAGGATGTTTCTTTAAATCTGACCTTTTGAAGCATGTTAAGGATTTGATTCAATGTTTACCCTGTTCAATAGAATATCTGTAGCAGATAAATTTGAATGATACTGGCAATCGTGTTTTAAATATTAGATTTTGCGAAAGAGAGATTAAAGCCCATTGAAATAGAAGATAAGTTTTTCGTTAAAAAATAATAAAACAACGTAGAGAACTTCGATATAAAGCTTTATAAGCCGCAATAATCCATCATTTCTAAAATAGTTTGGGCTTTTTTTTTTAAAGAAATTAAACATAGCTAAAGTTGGGCATTCAGCTTTATTCAACCCTGCTTTAGCATCAATGTCTTCTGCTGTGCAATTAGTAGACTACTTAAGATATAAATATATTATGCCGTTTTACTTACGATAGGGAATATTTTATGCAATATATATATATAGATGCAAGAATTATTTAAACAAGTCTAATATACTGATAGTGCAATTCTACCGTACCATTTTCCACCATTTTGTCATTAATATATTACTCTTAAAATTTTTAGCTCCTCCTGAAATTCGAAAGCTAAGAGAAGGTGGTAGTTTCGTAAGTGAAGTGATGTACGAGGTCACAGGTTATCCTACTCCAAATACAACCTGGTTGTTCAATGGCAGTTCACTCAAATATTCTGAATTGGTTGTTCGTAGAGATTCACCTGTGGGAAGTTACTTTATCAACGGTAAGTAGACATTGGTTTATTTTTCTATCATATTACTAGAAATAAACATGCAATTTAAGAAAAAATAATCTATAAAAACCAAAGTTAAAAAGTTTTTTTTCCACTTATAAAAAACGTTTATTGCAAAAGTACACCATAAATTTTCCCTGTATGTCCTACACCTGATGTGTCTCCTCGATAGTATAGTGGTTAGTATCCTCGCCTGTCACGCGAGAGACTGGGGTTCGATTCCCCGTCGTGGGGGGAGTTTTTTTTTAAAGCAAATTATTGCAGAAAATATTAGCAAACATCTGGTTATCTTGTGGACTGAACATGGTCAAACTCCTACTTTACGTGTAGAAAATGTTTTGATCTGAAATGGTATTTTGACCTTTCTGGAAATTTAGTTTAGTATAGCTGAATAGCTTTATTTAAATTAATGCGGATGGTTACACAATTAACTTTGGCCGATTCAAAACGAATTTGCATAAATTTGGATGAAATGTGCTTGTGGGCATGGCTCTGTTCATGCACCTCACACTTTTCAACCGATTTTATGAAAAGGAGTTTATTAATTGGCTAAAATGAATGTAGAAACCACCCCTATTCTTATGGTTTGATTCCATAAATATTGCCATTTCATTTTTTTCGGATTGAGGAATGTATTTTAAGCATACAATGAAAAAATACATGAAAAGATTTCGTCGCATGAATTAAGTATGTATTCCATTATAGCATACAGTTCTCGTGTAAAGACAGTCTGTTTTATTTTGCAGGTTCGTTGGAAATTAAGAATCCTGGACATTCTAGTGATGGAATTTACACATTACTTGCGCATAATGAGTGGGGAAGCGTTAATAAATCCATTTATGCTGTTTTTTCCCCAGGTAAGTTATTGGAATTTGTAATTCATATATGTACTATATACATTGTTGAGACAAATTCTGGACTAATTTCGGTAGTCTTGTCAGAATTTATGTTCATCACATCGTTTGCTTTTTTTCTCAAACCAAGTACTAAACGCAATCCCAACTTATTTGAAATAATTTTTTTTTTTTTCCATTTCCTTCCTACTGTGTTTGTATAAAATCTTCACCATCGACTAAACTGAATTACCAACGCTCAAATATTTCCAATGAGTAAATCCATTCTCGAATTCGTATGAAACTCCTAAGATTTTCAAGCTTTCTTTTAATATCATTAAGGTTTTTTTTAGTGTGATAATGTGATTAGAAGGTTTGTATAAAAACTCAGTCTGTAAAAACTGTTATTGATAAATTAGTTTTGTTAGCCATGACAACTTTTGTGTATGTTTTTTTTTTCCGAATTTCTTACAATGAACGTGATTAATTGCTACTCAAGGCTCCATTATCGATAATAAATGGGCTTTTTCTCCACTAAGACATTCTGGCTCTTGACGAGCAAGAATAGTGTAGGACCTAGGTCATTAATTCACAATTCTCTTTAGGATATATATATATATTTATGAGGCTTAAATAGTATTTGAAGGTTAATCCTTACTTTACCCCATGTAATCTATTTATCAAAAAATGTACGAGAAGCGAGTTGCCTAACGTATGGTTCATCACGTTTGAATTCACATCAATTGTCCTTATAGAAATCCCTCGAAATCCATGCATGTGTTATTAAGTTTCAAATTTATTCCTATATTACTTTGTGGGAATCCACATGTACATGTAGTATTTGCGTGCAATATTGATTTTGTGCATTATTTTCCTACTTCCTTGTTATTGCTGAATTCATTGCAATCTTTAAACCATTACAAAGACACAAAGAATGTCTATACCACCATTCATTTTTTATAACATTAACCTAATAGGCAATTACTTTATATATGTAGTAAATGGTTACTGAAATGAAAGAATTAGGTTTCTTAGCATTATGCCCTTTCAGGTTACCATAAAAACAATTTTTTTATGCAAGCATCATTAAAGATACATGATGATCTCTGTCAATAAATAAAGCAGGGATAAAAAATCACGAAAATGGATAATGTGAAATTTAATCAGAAACCCTATCTGTATCTGGAAGTTGCGGTCGCTTAATCCCTTTATTCAGTAGGCAATAAACTTTCCTGTAAGGTTTCATTGAATTTAAACAATTGAATTAGTTTAAAACCAGATGTCCAGATCTAAATTTGTGCACTATTTCAATGTAAAAAATTCCTTAAATGATGAAAAGTTGAATGAACAGTATAGAAGTTCTTACAAGTGGCGTACCAGAGCCAACTTTACATTGAATAAGTATAGTAGTATTTGTAAAAATATGTAGTATAAGTATTTGCATTATTTTTTTGGTGGGCAGGTGGAATGCGTACTGGTACCAAGCACGGCCCATCAAATCCTGGAAAATTGACTACATCAACAACTGGTGGAGCCACAACTGATGGAGTCGGCGACAATGAAAAAGACTCTGGTAGACCAAAGGAATCTAGTGACTATTTGGCAAGTAAAATTGTGTCTCCATTTTGTCCATTATAGTGAAACTTTTATGTAATTTGAGTACTACTGATACCGTGTTAAGGGCCCTATTTGTGTTCTTTATGAAAGTTTTTCCCTCTGCGAATGTTGCCATGGCAACGCTCTTGTAAGATGATGTACAAATGACAGACGTTCAAATTCCCACTAAAGAAACCAAAATTGAGGATATATAAAGCATATGACGTCATAGTTATTGCGGTGACGTTAACCCATTAAGGCTATTCGCACGTGGATTATGACGTCAGTCAGGTAACTGGGGAATTCTATATCGATCCGGACTTCTTGAAATGTAGGTTTCCTTTATTTTTGTTCAGCACCTCTTTTGACTTGAGGCAAGCTATTTTTTTTAATAATAATTGGAAGGATGAAACATGTTTTCATATTAAAAATATTCGAAAAGAAATGTTTTAATTAGTGCTATAACAATCTTATGAGATGGGTGCAATATCTCATTTTATTTTATGCAATGTTAGCAGTAAAAATAACAAGTTGAGGTCTTCATGAAAAACTCTGTCATTTGTTATAAATAACAGGAGTTGTTTTGTAAACTTAATACACTGCAAATAGCTAGACTTTATTGCCTCTTTCAAACATAAATTGAAGCTCTTCTTCCATCATTATCTGTACTTTTCACACTAGGAGTGCTTCATTTCACCGTATATACCCTGGGGTGCCCATTTTCGTTTTTTGATTCAAACAGACCATTGATTGCTATACTACTTCATCTTAACGATGTGATTAGTTTTCTAGTTTAGCTCGTGTTAAGACTGTCTTTCGTTTTCCAAAATTTTGCAATCTTTTACATTTTAAATTAAATTAAGCGGATGGTTTTGCCAAATATTCACTTATTATATATATATATATATATATATATATAGGATATAGTATATATTTTTGGTTGTATGTCGCCTTGGGGATTCTCTCGTTATATACTGTAGATTTATGCGTAAATTTATATACCAATGAGAAACCTGGAAATCACTTGAAGTAGCTGCTGCCTAACGAGATGGTTTATACATAAAACAAGCATTTTCTGAGAATAGTTTCAATAGGCTTATAAAGCTTTCATAAAAATGGGTGTTAATTTACAACGATTTCAAAGTTATATAAATATTTTTCAGAGATAGAAATTTGCAACAATCTCTGCAATCCACTCGGCACGCTTGAAACTGCGCCGTATTTCTCAAGTGCCCTAATAACTTTAACTCACTTTCGTAGAAATTTAATCTTCCGTCCTTTGCACCACTGCAATCTGCATGCATTGTAACCATTGAGCTGCAGTGCTTTGGTAACTTAGCAACGTCATGTGCAGCTATCAAGTTTGGCAAGTGCTGATGTAGCTTATGGAGATCTTACCTGAAAGCGAGACGTGCAAAATCTGCATAAATACTCTCACATTTCCTATTGTAAATACGTAAATTGGACAACTAATAATTGGAATAGGATTTATGTTAGTCACTGTGCATGATGTTTGAGCCAAATATCAATTGGAATTTGATTACAGCTGCAGACTTCTGAAAACAAGAGTACACTAAATTTGCGAAATCTTTAAGTGGCCATTTTGCGCCAAATAAGTTTAATTTACCATTTTATTTGTAAATTGTTTTAACAATTTCCTACAGGGATAAGTTATAAATGAAGTGTTTTCAACTGATGTGATACATTTTATATTAAATAAAGTAGACAGGATTTTTTTTTTGTTAAATATTTGAATGTCATAACCAATACATCGAAATTTAACCTATATGTTTAGGATATCTCGTTTCACAATGCACCATTTGTATTTGTGCACATGTGTTTGATTCCAACCCCCGCTTATTGTATTGATCTTTAGATCCACACCGTAGAAATTGTGGCATTTAAAATGGAGAAATTGAATAATACTAACACTCGAATATTTCTGAAGTCTTCCAATTCCTCAAAAATACTGGAGTTTTAGTCGGTGTGGCATCCTATAGTAGTGTCTTGGTATCGCTTACATGCACATTGAAATATATTTATGCACATGCCATATCCAAAATTCGAGAAACTACATTAAAATAAATCAAAATGAAATTTATTCCAATGTTATTTTCTGTGGTTCGGTTGGTTTTTGTTCGTATACAAATCTGCATAATACGTTTTGTAACTGTATACGTCACCAAGTTGGACGACCATTTTATCTCCAACTTCTAAAACGAGCCCTAAACATGTGTTTAGGAGATCCTCGATCATAATAAGAGGATTTTAGAAGATTTTGTACGGTTTCTATGGGGATGGCCAATACCTAATATTTATTATTTATCTATTGTCTTGCAGGTAATCATTGCATGCTCCATTGTTGCACTCGTCTTCACTTCCGTCACTGTAGGCTATTTATATTATCGTTGGACCCAAAATCGCGATGTTTTTCTCAGAAGAAATAATAAGGATTTTGCTCCTGGTGCTCCAGGTAAGTTTTCAAAATATATGCTGACCGACAATACATGCACTGTACATTACTCGCACTTCATTTAGTCTTGAGGCACCTTTTTTCCCAGAAAGTTCTACATATGTCGGTTTTAAAGGGCCGGAAAACTAATGCAGAATTTTCATAACACATTCACCAGCCACTGATTGCTTATTGGAGCCTCTTAGCGTATTGTAGCGACGATTTAGTACCCTGACATATGATTATGTGAACAAACAAACTTTTGCAAGCAAAGAAAATTCTTCCCAGGAACCTATGTTGTAGATATCTTTCGTTTTTCAACTAAAGAAAACTGAAAATTTCAGTTTCAGAATATGAATCCGGTTCTATTACAATTAACTTTGAAAGGGCCATGCAATTTTTTGAATATTCGTTGAAAATACCAATTCTTTCAACATCGAACTTATCTGATTATCACTCAGATGCAGGTATACTATACAAATCCGCAAACCATTCATAAACATTTTCAAGTTGATAATATTTACGTTTAATATATCTGAAAAATGGGAACATGTTTATGCTATATTTGAACTGCCTCTTGTCGTCAATGCATTTGTATCCTATCCGGGTGTTAATTTTTGTAAATTCTAAAGGGAATTCTTTTTAGTTCACTAAAATATTCACAGTTTAAATCCCAAGAGCATTATTACCCTCGAACTACAATTTCGCATTTATTAATTACTCGATTAAATGGTGAAATTAAACCAATTAAAATTGGGCAATCCGCATTTATAAGGCAGATAAAGTACAAGTATATATATATATATATGCGGTATAAGAATATGTATTTTGATATTCCATATATTGATTGCTATACACACTCAATGACGCTATCTGTATGCCAGGCTAGCAAGATTATCAGACATTAGCATTTAATTTGGTTCGATCTTTTAAAGTTTGCAAGAAACCTGAAGTATCGCATCTTTTTTAACTTAATGCGCAAAATATTAACATGTAAAGCTTTAAATCAACATTGAATTAAATTTGTTTGGCTTCTTTCGGTTAGTGACTCTCCATGGTAATAAAAAATACACGAATGGTTTCTCTCAAAATGTTTTTCTTTAGGATTTTCTCATTAGTATGCACTGTGTTCTTTTAATATATTTTCGTCGAGTGAAATAGCAAATAATAGCTAATGTAAATACGCTTTATAATTTGATTTTGAAAATGCTGTGTATTATGTTTAGTTTTCCTGCTATGAAAAATTAAATATTGAATGTTCGCAAAATATTGCCGAATGTCTATGTTAATAATTTTTTTTTTAAATGCAGTAAAATAAACATTGCATTTGCATTGATATTAAGATTGCTCTTGAAATAATTCCCAAAACATTGCATGCATTTTTTTTATATATATTTATGAATGTAGTGTAACTCGATCATCTTTAGATTTATAGAACGTGTTTTAAATATTTGGTACACTTGAAAACAAATACTTGGTGTTCCAACAATAAGACGAAAATACAACATCGATCTAAACCCACTTTTATTTTGCAACAAGGTTTTCTCAGGATTAAGAATATTACTTGCTACATAGTGAATAAGGTATACGATATTTAAGCTCTGTGCATATCTAAGCGTTATTTGGATTGTTTTTCGGGAACAAATACAAAACGTGGAGGCGGAATGCAATTTTCAGTTTTTGTTCACATTGAGTATAACACAATATCCTCTCAGCCTAAATAATCACATTTTTAGTGAAAAAAATAATCATTGCTTGCGGATTATACATGTGCATGTATCTAATATTTGGTTAGCTAGAAAAGAATCACAATCGAATTAATAGCAAAAGGAAAATGCAAAAACCAGATGTTCTTAGTTTTACAAAAATAAAATAAAAACTTTTGTTGTAAGCGTGGTATACTTAGAACTGATGTACATTGTACATGAATAACTTTCCACAATTCCTTAAGCCGGCTCTCCACCAAGACGTACATGTACGTATATACAAGATTTACACACATATGCAAAAAAGTTTCCCTTCGGGTTTGTTTCAGCCGCCATTTTGTAAATATCAAAATTGTGCACCTATTAAATGTCTTTAGCTGTACAATTTTGATATTTATATATATTTAAAAAATGGCGACTGAAACAAACCCGGAGGGCAAACTTTTTTGCATATGTGTGTAAATACTTGTATATACGTTCATGTACATCTTGGTGGAGACCCGGCTTTAGTAAACTTTCATACAATGTACAGTAAACAGTGAGAAGTTATATATAATATCGACCAAGTTTTCAATATTTTATCTTTTTATAATATAGGAACTTGCCATCTCTTACTCAACCGATCAAACCACGCGCTTCCCCACAAAAGAGGAATTGGCCTTCTTGCGAATAATCTGCCATTACGAATGGTTCAGAACCCAAATTATTCTTACGAAGTGGAGCCCCCAGTGAACACTGGTAAGATGAATGACCTTTAATTTATTGTGATAATTATGTTTTTGTTCAATGAAGATGCTGATTTTTTTAATTATATTGATTTACTATAACGAAATGGGATTTGTTATAATCCGTACACGAATTTAGTTTTGAATTTTTTTTTGAATATGTGCGTTTAAATCTGGAATTTTTTAATAGTAATAAAAAACATTCCTCGAAGAAATATAACCCCAGGAGAAGATTTGGGTGAAGGAGCGTTCGGTAAAGTGATCAAGGGAAACGTGTATGGATTATTTAAACCATGCGACATAACGCCTGTAGCGGTAAGTTTGCATATGGATTGGATAGTATTTCATATCATTGAAGTGCTGTACAAAAGTTTGTTTAGAATACTATAGTATGATGTCATCATGATAAATTAGCCAACCGTATTCTTCTTTTATAATTTCCTGATTATTATTATTAAAATCAGAAAGCGTCTTCTGGAAATTATTTTTAGAACCATTAATAGTAATGCTTAGCTACTGAAATATCTCATCCCTTTTTTATTAAAAATGTAAGCGATATATATAATTAATTATGCTGGTTATGATGAAAACTTGTAGTTCAGTTAAATTTTCTAATCATTGTTCATGTGTATATTCATGTTAGATAAAATTATTAAAGACTCATAACGTCGACGACATAAAAAAGGAATTTGAGCGTGAAGCAGAGCTGCTAACCAATTTGCAGCACGAAAATATAATTACGTTTTATGGCGTTTCCGTAGAAGAGGATCCTATGTATATGATTTTTGAATTTATGGATGGCGGCAATCTCAATAATTATTTAAGGCAAGTCTCTTAATTACTCAATTTTTTTTCCCCATAAACATTAGTTTTTAACCATTCATAAATATTCGATGCTGTTTAATTCTTCCAAATCTAGGAGAACTGCTCCTGATTATGTTGTGCCGCCTGACTCGCCTAACTCGTCCACCAAGTCTATCGATTGTAAATTACCACCATTGAATACCTCAGATTTGTTAAACATCTCTGCTCAAATTGCATCTGGAATGGAATATTTGGCCAACCAACATTTCGTGCATCGGGATCTGGCGACGAGAAACTGTTTGGTCGGAGATCCCCTTGTGGTGAAAATAGGGGATTTTGGCATGTCGAGAGACATCTACTGTATGGACTATTACAAGGCGAGTTATTATTGCCTTTATTGTCTGTAGGTCTGCTTCAAGGATGTTATATGTATAAAATTAATCTGGGATAGAAAACATGGTTTATTTTCATTATGCAACGATTGTTTTTACAGATTGGTGGCCAAGCCTTTCTGCCAGTACGATGGATGTCCCCCGAATCCATTCTATATAGAAAATTCACGACCGAAACTGATGTATGGAGTTATGGCGTGGTCCTCTGGGAAATATTTTCAATTGGATTACAACCTTGGTACGGATTATCAAACCATGAGGCAAGTTACTTTTTAGCTAGTTTTGAGACCCTGTTTAATGAAGAAAAACTAGCATAGTCTTTTAGGCTCATCGATGCACTTATACATATCTCATCTACTTTCAGGTGATTCAAGAGCTCACCAAGGGCACGTTATTAGACCGCCCACCCATTTGTCCAGAAGAAGTGTACAAAATAATGGTGGCATGTTGGCGGAAGTATCCCAGCGATAGGATAACCATGCGAGATGCCAATCGAATCTTACGTCAGTTGTCTTCAAATGTGCCCCAATATCTTGATTTGCTGGAATGATTGAATGTAGCGTGCAAATGTGCTGCAAAATACGATAAGTAAATTTCGTTTAGGATGCCGTTTAGCACGCTGGATCGTGTTAGATGCTCAAACTATTTTTTGAGAAACTCGAAGTTTTTGACTTTCGCATTGACGATTGTGAAATGTGATCTTGAAGATTGCTTCAGGACAATGAAAGAAGAAATGTAAATATTTTAGTACCTGGACAAAGGTTCCTCCGCTGTTATAATATATTGAACAATCTAAAGTGACTGTTTCATCGTTAAGTTCAACTAAGTTATTATTTTGCCAGATTGAATGCAGGATAAGAATTGCTTAGCTCAAAGGTGCTCCAGTAAAGCATGACACTCAACATCCAACAACTTCAATTGATCTTTTGAGGAAATTTCGTCCGCTCTTGATAATGTTTGTATATTTGATTGCATTTAAAATGGAAAAAAAAATCTTATATTAATAGTGACTCACTTTATTTCATCACTTAAACCACTAGGATATGTACTCTACCAATCAGCCAGAATCCATAAATTAATTTGGGTATTGACTGCTTTCATCTTACAAGCACACAGCTGAAGCTTTGGTCTGTTTTGGAAAAGAAGCTGCAGTTTCAAAATAACAAGGTATGAAATCTCGATTCTAAATTCTGAGATAGCTGCAAATTTACCAGCCCTTTAACATAGGATATGGATACAACCTAATTGGGCTGTGAGCTCCAAGAGAATAATTCATAATATAATTAACAGAAAAAAACTTATTAAGGGGATCACTTTCAATGGGTGAAATTTTGAAACACACTTTCAGCCAAACAAAAAGAGATTAAATAAAAATAAAAAATTGTTTAAAATAGCTTGATAAAT